>VWZP01005668.1:1469261-1480581 GCA_013396995.1 Dicaeum eximium | reverse complement strand
ACGGCAGAGGGAAAAAAAAATTTCAAAAATAGGAAAAAAAAAAAAAAAAAAGGAAAAAAAGAGAAAAGTCTCTCCTCGTGGCGGTTGCAAAGATACTCCCGGCTCCTCTGTACAATAATCCTGGCAGTGGACTCCTGAGGCTCAGGGAGCGCTTCTCCCCTGCGCGCAATCCCGCACCTAGCAGTGAATGGAGCCGCGCGGTGCCGGCGCTGGTCTCCAGTTACAGGCGCTGCCCTGCCCTGGCCGCCGCTCCGGCGAGGCGAGGCTCGGCGGCCGCCGGTGCATCATTAGCTGAGCAAATAGGGGCTGGAGCTCATAAATAATGGCGAGGCCACACCCCGCCCGGCCCGTCCGCCCGCCCCAGGCAGCGCCGCGGGACCGCAGGGAGCGCGCAGGGAGCGCGCAGGGAGGGTGGAAGGGGCGCGCAGGGAGGGGGGAAGGGGAGCGCAGGGTGGAAGGGGCGCGCAGGGAGGGTGGAAGGGGCGCGCAGGGAGGGGGGAAGGGGAGCGCAGGGTGGAAGGGGCGCGCAGGGAGGGTGGAAGGGGCGCGCAGGGAGGGGGGAAGGGGAGCGCAGGGTGGAAGGGGCGCGCAGGGAGGGTGGAAGGGGCGCGCAGGGAGGGGGGAAGGGGAGCGCAGGGTGGAAGGGGCGCGCAGGGAGGGTGGAAGGGGCGCGCAGGGAGGGGGGAAGGGGAGCGCAGGGTGGAAGGGGCGCGCAGGGAGGGTGGAAGGGGCGCGCAGGGAGGGGGGAAGGGGAGCGCAGGGTGGAAGGGGCGCGCAGGGAGGGTGGAAGGGGCGCGCAGGGAGGGGGGAAGGGGAGCGCAGGGTGGAAGGGGCGCGCAGGGAGGGTGGAAGGGGCGCGCAGGGAGGGGGGAAGGGGAGCGCAGGGTGGAAGGGGCGCGCAGGGAGGGTGGAAGGGGCGCGCAGGGAGGGGGGAAGGGGAGCGCAGGGTGGAAGGGGCGCGCAGGGAGGGTGGAAGGGGCGCGCAGGGAGGGTGGAAGGGGAGCGCAGGGTGGAAGGGGCGCGCAGGGAGGGTGGAAGGGGCGCGCAGGCAGACGGAGGCTCCCCAGGGGCGCAGCCCCCGCCCCATCGCGCCCGGTGCGCCCCCGCCGCGGGACCGAACTCGCCGGGAAAGTTTCTGCCCCGCCGGGCGGGTCGTGCCGGGGCTGGCAGAGCGCAGCTCGGGCCGGGCAGAGCCGGGGGAGGCGGCGGGGCCGGGGCAGAGCGGACCCGGGCGGGGGGATGCGGGAGAGGTCGGGAGGCCGGTAGGTGTCACTGTGAAGAGGGAATGAGACCGGGAACTGGGAACCGAGACACAGACAGACCCCTCGGAGCGGGCTCTTCTCCCCCACTCCCCTCGAACTACTTCCTCTATTTAAAACTTTAAAAGCGAAGAAGAGTAAGAGAAGCGTTAGAACAATGGTTAGATTCAGCCTCCTGATTGATCCAGGTGTTCTACCCCAGATTTCAGAAGCTTTTTTTCCTGGGAGCTGTACTTGCTCAGTTTTCCTGGGAGCTGTACTTGCTCAGTTTTCCCCAAAATACGCTGAGCAGTCTTTTGCATTTGGTGAAATTTGTGCTCTTGAAGCAGCGAGCCAGCACTAAAAGTTTTACTCAAGGTGTCGACTCCGTTAAAGCCGAGGATTTTCCAAGCAACATCACTTGGGTTTTGGCTTAGGTTTTCCTAAACTGTCTTGCAAGCGTATTCTGTGCTGCTCTGACCTGCTAGGTGCAAACTTCTTTTGGATCGAGATTTTCACTTTTGCAGAGAGAGATGGTCTCTGGTCCAGTTGAGGCAGTGTGGGTCGCTCAGCAGCAGGACTGTCACAGCAGGACTTTGAGGGAGCACATCTCGTGGTGCACTTGGAGACATCTCCCACAGCCAGAAGTATGTTAACAAGTAAACAAGTACCCACAATGAATGTGCACAAGCTCGAGTTAGAGTTTTGTTCCCTGCTATTCCACACTCTGGCCATACTAACCAAAGCAGTCAATAGTAGTGGTGGTATTATAGCCAGAGATCAGGGAGTAGCCTGAATACAGCACCCGACTAAACAAATTTTGTCTATACATGTGGATATCTTTATAGCCTGTGTCTGTTTGTTACTTTGTGTAAAGGCTCATTTGCACAAGCGAGGGTCACATTTATTTCAAAGATGGTGTATTCCCAGGCTTCAGTTCCAGGCTAGCAAAGTTAGTGCTGTCTTCAAGCAAGAAATTACAATATTGTATGGCACTTACTATCCCAGAGGACACAAAAGTATGGGATGGTCTGTCCTCTGGAATGAAAACTCAGATTTGCAGCTGATGCCAGAAAATAAGTGGATCCAGAATTTTTAAAAGCTTGATCCACTTCAGGTCACGTATTGAAGATTAATTAGCTGATGCCTTCAGATGAACCAAACTCTTGAGATCACGAGTCCTTAAAAACATTGGTGCTCTTCCAGTTCTCCACCTTAAGACAAACTACACAGAAATGTGTGAACACTTGCTGCCCCAGAGAGCAGTTTAAACGAAGCCCTCAGCTCTCTTCATGGGCAGGCAGTGTGGTTGTGAACATGATGCTGCTCATCCTTGAATTGTGGTGATGTTCAAATGCCTCAGTCTGACAGCAGCATCCTGGCAAAAGGAGAAGTCACATTTTTGCTTTGGAAAATCCCCACAACTAAGTGCAATTAGAGATTGTCATGCCAAGCAACAGAAGTGAATCAGCCAATCCAGTGTTCTCCCTCTTGCTGTGATCTACACAGGGTGATTCAAAGGAAAATGGGCAGAAAACCACAGAACAAATATGAAAATCTTTCTCTTTTAGGAGATTTTTGGGGAGATGTGTAATAGGTGGTGATACCAGTCAGAGGAAAAAAAGAAGAATGTTACCATGAAATACCAAGACTAGAATTTATGATGATTCTGTCCTCCCTAAATATTTTCCCTTTAATAGACAAATCTACTTTTTTTTTTCCCTTTGTAGTACTGATTTTCTAGGTAATAGCTCAAACACATGCTCCTTAAAATAAAGAAAAAAGAACAAAAAGAATATGCTCAGGCATGAATCAACATCAGCGTTAGTTAAAGTCAGTTGTGTTTGTCAAGGATTTTGTGTATGTATGGACACTGCAGGGCCATCTGGCTAGCTGCACTTCTTCACATGTGCTAGCTACATTGGAGATAAAAAGGTAAAATGGAACACTGAGGAAAATTATGGGGCTTTCCAACACTCCCTCATGGACTTTGGGCTTATAAAATAGCAAATGAACTACAAAGAGACAAATGCAAAACTTTAATCTGTGAGATACCATCACAGTCATATCTGATAGGCAAAGCCAGAGAATGCTAATTTTAAAAAGCAAATTGAAACAAGAACAAGCTTGCCATATTGATTTATTTGTATTTAACATGTGCATATGTGCAGGTCAGAGCATGATAATTAACTTTAAAAAGGAGTTTGAACTTCACAGCTGGGCTAAGAGAAATGGTTAAAGTTTTACTTTAGGTGTTTTGTAATAGCATGCATTAGCTTCAAGCAAAACTCATGGAATGGAAATTACTTCTCCCAGTTATGAGGTGGGGTTTCAGCATTAACTGGCATGAATCAGCCCTGTGAGTTAAATGAAAAGTATGCAAGACACTTGCTTTCCAGGCTGAGTATTTTACAGCCTAGCGTGGGGATGAGGACAAGTAAGTTGGACTGTGCTTTACAACTGATTTTTAGTCATTCCTCTATTACACAAAGCATACTGTGTGTTGTACAATTTGCTTCTGGTTCTGATTTCTTGCATGTGAGATTTATAACCAAGGGCAGTTATTCTGGGTCACATCACAAATGTGAGGACAAAGTCAGGCCCTACTCGGCTTTGGGGCTGCAGCAGTTCTGACTCCTGCAATGTGATCTGAGCAGGCAAATTCCCCTGGCCAAAACAAATAGAGCTGATTTTGTTGTATCTGCATGGTGTTTGCTTCTTACCCAAACAAGTCATCTTAATGGACCCAGGCCTAGCTTTAGACCTAAACATGAACTATAGCCAGTAATAAGGAAGACAAGAGTAGATTTGGATTTTTACTTAACATATAGGTTTGGGGCTTGGCCTTTTTGTTTTGTTTTGTTTTGTTTTGTTTTGTTTTGATTTGATTTGATTTTTTTCCCTTCCCTTAGATTTTAAGCTCCTGAAGAAGTGAACATACTGTAGGAGGCATTAGGAGGAACGCAGAAGGAACGCAGGTTTAAAAGAAGGCAGGAAACTAAGAAGTATAAAGAGGAGAAAGATAGGAACCTTCTGAGAGGCAGTTGGATGGTTAAAGGTGGCATAGTGGAATAGAATAAAATAATTTCACTGGATTGGCATCAACTAGCCAATATGAAGATCAACAGGCTTAATAGTCAGATTCTGCTTTTAACACAAGCACAGATCAAGACAGATCAAGTGCCAGCTATATATAGAAAAGAAAAATGTAGTAAAGGCATAATAAAGTGACCATCAAATGGAATTCATTCCTTCCTTAAAAATCAAAAGAGTGCTGTATGCAGTAAATGTCCAGATTCCAAGTGATCAGAGAAAATGCTATTAATGTCTATCTTCTCTGCCCTCATTTATGAGTGTCAAATCACCTTAAAGAAATGCAGGGTCATTAGGTAATCCAATTAATCAATCAATCATTGTTTAATTTTCTTTCTTACAGTTACAAGAACTAGGGAAAGTGTGAAATATATCAGCACCTTGTTGTGGGATAGCTATTAGGTGTTTGTTTTGAGGGTGTGCTCATATGAACAGCAGTTTACATCATTTTTCACAACCAGTAGTTCAAAGATTCAAGAGATAATAAGGATAAAGCTCCTGGTGATACCACTGTGTGATTAGAGATGGCATAAGGTCCCTGGGACAGTTGTGCCCCAGCTTGTCAATGGCCTTGTTCAGGTGGGTCAGTGTCAGGCTGGTCATGAAGAGTGGAGCTTCTTCACCAAGGTCACAGCCTTATAAAGCTGCTGGCATGTAACTAACAATGGGCTGTCAAGCTGAATTGATCAGTTTGCTTCTTAATGCTTAAGGTTCTGTGAAAGTCCATTTAAAGGAGATAATTTGTCTTTGCAGAGCTTAAGAAAAATTAGGTGCTTAGGATCAGGATTGGTATAACCACGTAATGAAGTACTACTACCTGGATGGGAACAGAGGAAAGCATTATGCTCTTAGCTTGATAAAAGTCCAGTTGTCTCATTTAATAAACCTTTCTCTGAGTGGCTTCCCTGGAAGTCAGTGAGCCAGCACTTCACAGTAACTCTGCCCTTGAAGAGACTGTGATTTGGGCAAGGTCATCAAATAAAGTAATCAAGGTAATCAAATAAGTCCTTCTGTGCCTGTACACAAGCTGTGAGCATGTTCCTCACAAGATGTGAGCATACTACCAGGCCTTCATGCTTCCTCTTTTTAGTACAGCAACCACATTATTGCTGTTTGTAGGAGAAAGACAGTGTTGTAGTCAGATTTTCCACTTTTCAGCCACTATGACTAAATGAAGTCAGTAATACAACCAGAGTCACTGTTCTTGCACAAAGCTGTGTTCGAGTTTTTAAGAAATCAAACAAGTCATCATTATTTTGCAAGTTGATGAGTAAGAGTATGTATAATGAGGATGTGAATGAAAGAAAGGAAAGGGTTGTTGATGCACCAAGGATGGCTTCAGGCCAAGCAAGCTAGCAATAGAAAAAAGCACAAATGCCTTCACAGAGAAGGCAACAGTTTGTAATGTGTGCATTGGAAGTACTTGCAATGAAGGTCATATGGTGCAAGGAGTTCTACAAGCACACAGGGAAATAAGGCAGCAGCAGTCATGGAGCTTGGTATCCAAACAGAGAAATAGAAATAGGAGGGGAGGGAAGGCAAGGGATTACTGCAGGATGGAAGGGGCAGTGACAAAGCCCAGGGTGTCATGGCCATTTCCAGCCACTCTGCAGTCGGGTACTTGATCCATTCCTGATCTGCAGGGCTCACGGCACTCAAGGGAGTCCTCTCACTCTATTGGAAGGAAGTTTTTGCAATAGTATCTTTTTGTCATTGATTCAGCTACTTCAGTGTTTGTAGAGCATTGTGTGAATTACTGTTTGTTTGTTTTGGTTTTTTTTAAATTAATAAAAAAATAAAAGAAGGCTTATGATTTTTTTCCCTGTTCACTGTAGGTTTGAAACACACTCCTACAAGCCTGATTATAGAAAACCAGCCATCCCCCAGTCTGGTCCCAGATAATATACCAGCACAGTCCTATTTCCCACCATCCTTCATCTTCAAATCAAGAATAATGACTGCTTACCTTACAGTCTTCAATTTGTTTTTTCTCTGTAAGCCCAGACTAAGCTTTACTGATGGTATTTGCCATCTAATTGCTGACTACATATTGTTTGCATTCTGCAGGCTGCTCCTTTAGAAGAGGAGCAGAAGGGCTATTCTGTCTATGCCTGGTCCTTCCCTAAGCGTGTCCTCTTGGCCACTGTCCCATTTACTCTCCCTAAGGAAGTTTTTGCCATGCAGAAGAAATAAACGAACTTGTGTCTCCAGATGAAAGAAGAGCAGAACTACTTTAAAAGTTTGTAATTTACAGCATGCATGCCAAGCAGAGCATTGACTGAAGCAATCTGAATAATGCCTGCTGTCCCCTGGAGATGTCAAGGGTCTGTGCATATGGGACCAGAGAATGCTGAGGGGTGGAATTGGCCTCAGAGGTATCTCCTCTCCTACAAATCAAGCCTGATCCTTTTGCCTTATGCCCTAGCTCTCAGTGGAGCTGGGATTTTAAACCAGATCTCTCAAGTAACCCAGTATGACCATTCTTCCATTTGCCTGAGGAAACCAAAGAAGCATTGGCTATTTTAATGTAAATCCAAGGTACCCTTTAACTTCCCCAAAGTGGAAAACATTGAGATGCTGTAGAATTCCAGTCGTAATTCTTTACCACACCATAAAGGAATGCATTCTTGCTTCCAGCAAACTGATCCCCATTTGTCAAACAGACTGTCCTGTTGTCTGCCCTGAGGCAAGGTTTGGCTCTGGAATCAGCTGGGGTTGTACTGATGTTTTAGGTGCAATGCTGACATTTTTGTCCTTTGTTATACAGATACCACTGCACTACTAAGCTCCTAAAGAAGATAAAATTGAAGCTGTGCTTTTGATTGTGTCTGTGCTGTATTCTTGACTGTGTGAAGTCTCAGGAAGTACAGCCTTTGCTAAGGTAGAAATCTTTGTCACAGGTGCCTCCAAGTGCTCGTGGTTCCATGGGGACAGGAGATCTGTTTTCCTTTTTTCACTGTCAGTGCAAGAGATGTTTTGAGAGGCTCTAAAAAAACGCTTTTTGCAGTATATTAAGATGTTTCAGTCATCAAAACCTTTCTTGAAAGCTACCCCATGGTATGAACACTGTTCATTAGAATGTGTTGCATACAAAGCCTGAGCAAACTCTTGGCCTGGAAGGTAGAAGGTGATGAGGGCAATGTGTGTTCAGTGGGGTTTAAGGGAGTCTGCTGAGCTCTTTGTAGGGCCTTGGGACAGCCAGGATATGGGTTAATTTACAAAACACATTAAGTCATCAGCCTAGAATCAAATTTTATTAGTTAAAAAAGTACTTAGAAGTAGTCATAGACTCTGATTTACGTATTTATTTGCTATTATGGATTGGAAGTACACATTATTGCTATTATTTTATTAGTTGCCTACTCAAAGTTAGCACAGAATTGATAGAAGCACTTGATGCACCCAAAATACAGCATCACATCTCACATTATGAACCAAGCCTCGGAATTTGCTACCATACTGAAAAGGTTCTGTTGCTTTAAATTGGTTCTTGGCTTTTTATTGAGAGAACTACAATTTAAAGTGAGCCTATGCTTATTTTTTTTTCTTGAGCAACATAAACATTCCACTAAATATTTATCTTTTTTGTATGGGTGTCTCCAAAACATCTGTTAATTGAATCTTTATTTAAATCTATTAGCAGTAGTTTCTTTAAGCCAAAAAGACTAAAAAAATTTAAAATAGATAGTCTGGATGGCAGCCAGTACACAGTGTCTTCTCCAAAGTTACACCTTTTAAACTTAAATTCAATTTATTTATTGTCCACTATTCAAAGTCAATTGGGAGTAAAGTCAAAAGACAAACACTGTATTGATACAAAATATTTATTAAAAGCTTTATTACATGGCATTTTGCCATTGCAAACATTTAAAACACTTACTTGTAGTACTTCAAATTTATCTTAATGTCTTTACAAAGTATTGTGAAATTGGAGATAAACATTTTCAGTAATACTTCAATGCACTCTTGCCTATTTATTCCTTGGAGTTTACTTATATTACAAACACTCCCAGAAATCAGTTGCATCCTTTATATGATATATCAATAAATATATGTATAATGCATACTTTCTCTTTGCTTTATGTACACTCAATTTAATTCAGCAGTTGCCAAAGACCACTCATTAAAATGTTCCAAAAATGGGTTCCTTATCCTAATTGTTAAAAAACTGCTTTTAAGTCAGGTTTTTTCTCAAATATTAGAGAAGGGGCAGAAATAAAAAAAGGAAAAGTTAGTGTAACACATTAGGACTCTAATATCATGCACAGCATCGTTTCCTTTATAATTATTTTTTCTTTCCAGGATAAGTGTTGTTTTTTGCTGTTGTTGTTTTTGTTTGTTTGTTTGTTTTTCTGGACATCAATTTATCCTGGAAATGAACTTAGACCAAATAAATTTTTTGAAATCTCTAAATTTTGCCATAAGAGGGCATTATTCATGCACTTAGACTAGAAAATGCATCTCAATATACACGCATACGTTATAGGAAATGGTAATTATCCACACTCATGAACCAATGAAGTAAAAAATATTAATACTTCTGTGATTAGGAATACCTTAAAGAAGTTTCTGGGACAGGGATAGTTCACTGTCCTGTGTTCTTTTCCTATATAGTCTAAAGATGCAAGAGGGGACCAGAGAAGAGGCAAAGTACTGTTTTTGCAGTCTGGAAATTACCACCTAAGACAACAAAGCCAAAAGTTGGTGTTTCAACCTATCACACAATTGAGGCAGTATGCCAAGGCAGGATTAGCATTAAGCACTTATTCATGCCCTCCAAGAAGATGGAAGTAAAAGAGTTAGAACATGTGTAAGACAAAATCCTTAAGTTCCTGCTGTGAGTAAAAAAAAAAAAAGTACTTAATCCTGAGCCTCTGACATTTTTTATGGGTGATGCAAGTTGTGAGAATGGGAGGAATACAGAGATGTGCTGTATCAAAATATGGATCTGAGGAACCTTTGGGATGGAAAAAAATTGTGTTTTCTCCACTCCCCACCAAAAAATTCAGACTAGAAGTTATATCCAAAATATAATAGAATGGCTTCTGCTAACCTTGGTGAATGTTGGCTTGTTTCCCAGAAATATAGAAAATCTTCATTCTGGAATAAGAAACAAACAAAAAATATACACAACATGGAGTTTTCAGAGTCCTGAAAGGCTGTTATCATCCAAGCTGCATTTGTGCTCTTGAACAGAGATGGGCTCAGGAGTGCACACAGGGTGTCTTGTGCAGGGATTGTCAGAATCTCACCCTGTGCCTCTTCTGTCAGGGATTGAAAATGTCTATAGACAAGGATTTTCTTGTGTCATCTTCATCCACCCTAATCACCAATGCATCCTTTTAATGCTGAGTCTCTCAGAACATAATTTTCTGATTTAATATTATTTAGCATCACAAAGAATGTATTTCATTGTCCCATTTCCTGGAATAATGTACTATATCACATGATCGCTACGTTTAAACCCCTTTCACTGACAGCTATAAGGAAAAACAATGTGACAAGCAGAATACAAATTGCTTTCAGATATGTTTTGGGTATTCTTCAGCTTGTTGATTCTTTTTTTTTTTTCCATTGGCATGTACCAGAAATGTGCAGAGATCCAGCAGTTATCTGTTATTTGCAGAAACCGGTAGTTGAAATGTAGAACTGAATTTGGTCATTTTGTCATCTGTGTAGTTTTGTGAAGACCTATTAATTAATATCAAAAGAATCCTGTAGGGGAAGGACTTATGTACTTTGAATTTCAATCCACTTCATCACTGCATGGACATTACTTTAAGAGTTGAAAAGCCAGAACTGCAGTTGGCACAAAACATACTATTCTGATGAAGCCTGTAAGTTCCTTGAGTTATGAACTTACAAATAATTTGTGTTAACACCTGCATATCTTTTTAAGAACTCAGTACACTCCCCAAGGCAATAGTATCTCAGTATCAATAATGGAATCCCTGCTGTTAGAGATGAAAAGCATATAAATTAAATTCTGAATCTGCAACCTCACATTTTTTAACGTCTTTCTCCCTTCTGCTTCAGGGAAAATGACAGGAGTTTTGTAAAATTCCATCAGGTGACAAATATTTGGAATGATGGACTACAGCCCTGATAAATTCTAACATTTGAGCTGGTGTCTTCATTTGGAACAGGCTGAAATCATTCAGCTCCATGACTGGCTGATTTTGGGAGTGCTGTCCTTGCTCCACTTGTGGAATGACTAGTGGAGCTGCTTGTGTGGATTTGCATACATGCCTGAACAAAACTGTATGATTTTTATTTGTCATACATACCAGCAGCTGCTCCTCCAAAATTCTTTCCTGTATTTTTTTTTCCCAATCTTTGTTGACACTGCTGTAATTCTAATTGTTACCTACATACTTGAAGATCAAAAGCAATAAATGGGAAATGGAACTCACCTAGAGATGGGTGTCCACTAATGTTTATACCTGCTTGGGAGCAGGGAGCCTTCTGCCAGGTAATCTCCTTTACAGTGGTAGCAGGTTTACATAATCTTTTAATGGTAATAATTGTAATAAAATGGCAGTGTACCTCTTCTGTAGTTTTAATTCTCTATCAGAAACGTTGTGTATCCTGAGAACAGACATTAGCTATAGGTTTCAAGGGGTTTCAGTGCTTTTCTAGTACATATTTCAAGGTTTTTTCCCAGTACTTTTAAACTCACAACTGCTTTGTGGAATGTTATTTTAGGCATTTTATTAGAATTGTTTTGGAAACAGGCAGTATCACGTAGGAAACTTTCATGAATGAAAGAGCTGTTACTGCTTTGTTAGAAGAAAATATTTATCACTTCAAGAGTCACTGGCTTCCATAGGCCAGCAGTTACACTTTCCTTCAGTCTCTTCTGTGTGATTGATCTAAAGGAAACCTGCAGCCTTCTGCAGGCTTCAGACTTGTACCCAGGTGTCCCATTCTCGTCTTTCTACCTGGTTGATGGAACTAGTTTTATTCAGTCTGGGTCTGGTTAAAAAAAA
>VWZP01005668.1:1436659-1469232 GCA_013396995.1 Dicaeum eximium | reverse complement strand
AAAAAAAAAAAAAAAGACTAGAAAGAAGTATCTTCTATTCACTATTGTGGTTCTGGACTAAAAACACGCAAATAAACAAATAAACAGACTTTTCCCCAACCCACACCCTGGAAAAAACCTGATACAAATGTACAACTCTTAAGTTTCTTCTATGATCTTGATTGTTGATTCCCGTGTGTCACAGCTTCACCTCCCTTCCTATGTGCCTTGGCTTTACCTCCCACAGAAAAGGAGCTAAGGAGACTCCCTCGCTGCATTATTCCTCCAGCTTCTCGATTTGAACGGGAATCTTTACAGAAAGGGTCTGTCTCAATGCCTTTTTCACCTAATGCTACATTGCCTTTAGGTGGTATTTTAAAGCTAATCCATTATGACTCAAGGGAAAGCTCTTAAGAAGCCATCAGCAACATCCACCAGAGCAAACCTGTGTTTTTGATGTTCTAGAAATCTACTCTGTCAGAGAGAGTGTCACACATTCGCTGTATTTGTGTGAGACATCTTTTCAAATCCAGAAAAGGCATCAAGTTAGCAACCTGGCTAAACTTGGAAGGGGTCACTGCAGGAAAAAAAAGAATATTTATCGAGTATTTTCTATCATATTTCAAACTCTGTCTGCAAGCATTCAAAGAACAATTCTGATATGTAAAAACCCCCAAATCTTTTAAAGTGCAAATAGATATTTGTGAGCCATCTCAAACAGCCGCAGGACTCCTTCATGCTTATCTTCATCTTTGGGTAATGACTGGTTAAAATATTTTCGAATAATGAAGTCATTGTCAAAAATCAAGTCTATTCAGAAAAGGTGCTTGAAAAGAAAATTATGCTCAAGTTGTTGAATACATTTTTTATTCTGAATAGTTTGTGAGACTATTTGCATCTTAGGGAGGATGTTGATTTCCTAGGTGGTTTTAAAATACATGTCACTTTGTAAATATTTAAAGATGCTAATTTTATACTCTTATCATAGAAACTAATTTTGGACAACAATCTTTTAAAGCATGTTTGTTAATGAGGAGGTATTTTGAAATCTGCGCTGACTACTTCACACCTTGTTTGGTGGTTTACACAGGTGCAGGGTGATGTAAGTCGCAATCAAAAGAGAGTGATTTAACTTTTAAGGGTATTTTTATGTTCCCTTTACACAATTGTAATACATGAGAAACACGTGATTTCCATAAATGGAGTTAGTAATTTTTATGGCACAGAAACAGAGACTTTGTATACAGATCATCTGCTTTTGGAGAGCAACTTCCCCCTCCCGCACACAGTCTAAACAAAAGCCATTTTTATACGGGATGTTTTAGTATGAGGGAATCAAACAAATTTGGGGTTGGGTTTTTTTTTATCACTTAGATTCCCTTTAGAGGTTATATCATCTTAGCTGTTATTAGTAAAAAATAAACTGTAAATAACAGCATCAAAGGGCATTCAGAGTAAAAGTCCACTTTCTGAAAAAAATCACTAACATAATATCTAGTTATCATCATAAGCTCCTAAGAATTAGCATTAAAGTAAGTTTTATTAACATTTGCAGATCTAAAAAGCACGTCAAGATCAAATGACCAATAACGCTTTTATTTTTTAATCTGTAATCAAAAGAATTTCAAATCCTCTGGTATTTAAAATATACAAAGAATCCCAGACACCAAAATGTTAAATTCTTTCAATGCTATTTCATGCCTCTTTTCTTTAAGGTCAAAATTTTCTTCAGAAATTGCTCTCTGTGGGTGAAAATAAATGTTCAAAGCTATCAAAGCTGCTGTTCTACATTAGTAAACTTGTACTGTGTAGGAAACAGCTGAAAGTGTTTTTTCTTTCTTCATGTCTGCCTAAGTTGTAGGTTTTATCAGAGCATCACGTAAGACTTTGTCTATCTGTCGGGGATTGCTTAAATTAAAAAAATTATACTATATATTATATCATCATCTATATTATAATATACATAATATAATCTGTCATAAAGGAATGCATGGGTTTCTTTGTAAACTGTATTCATGTTAGCACAATACTACTCACCTGCAGTCACTGGAATTATCTTGTTGACAACTTTTGTCACATAAAAAGTGAATTTAACTATAGTGCAGAATCGCTGCATGATTTAGGTTTGCAAGGATTTAATCTCATTAGATCCCTTTTAATCGTGGGACTAACTCCAGAGTTAAATCCAACCTCAAAGTAGGATCACATTGCTCCTTATCCCATCAGCTCTTGAAAATCTCCAAGGACTGATGTTCAGTCACCTGAGCAGCCTGCTCAGAGAGGTCCTCATTGGCACCCTCGTAGCAAAGATTGTTTCCTCTTGTCTAAAATGGAGTTTCCTTATTGCAGTTTTGGTCCATCCCTTCCTTGATCACCCCTTGACCTTTCACTGTGCTCCAGGAAGAATAATCTGCCCTGTCTTTGCAACTTCCTTTTGTGTAGGCAAGCCTGCTATTGGATCCTCTTTGTCTGTCTTATTTTCTAGTCCTGTTTGCTCTTCCTTAAGTCAGGATTTAGGTGTCAAACTTTGATCCATTCTGATCATGGCTAGTGTCCCTGAAGCAAAGTGCAGGACAGCGTGTGGGGCAGAGGAAAACAAGATTTTCTCTTTCATACACAAACAGCACTGGAGGATTTCTGAATCCGAGGCCGAGTGGGCATGAAGCAGGAGAGAAGGAGCCAACAGAGTTGCACAAAATCTGTACACAAAAAGGCAGCTGCAGCAGATAGTTAAACTTTCTGAGAGTAATTTTTAAATATGCCTTTGAATTTAAAATTCAGGGCTGCTGTTCATAGCACAGGAGTATGTATGAGTAGTCCATGAATGAGTACCTCGCTGGCAATCTGGCCAACTTTGTGTTAGGGAAGTGAACTGATGAATGTATACCATATGTTTAGATTGTGTAAGTGGATGCAATCCTCAGCGACTTCAGAGAAGCTGTCCTTGTTTACACCAGCTAGGAGCTAGCCCTGTGCATATAATTTTCAGCAGAATAAATGCAGATGTTAGCTTTATACAAAATTTACAGAGTTTCAGGTTACCTTTGTTAAACAAGGAAACTAGCCCACAAGTGTGGATTTGGCAGCACTGCACTGCACTGCTGTCTGGAGAAGAGACATAGGTTTGGAAGTGAATATGGCAGTTTTTGAGCCTTTGGAAAAAAACAAATGTTCATATGTCCTACTGTACGAGAACTCTTCCAAGGCAGAAAAAATAAGGAAATGAAAAGGAGGCTATATGGAACCTGAAACAGGGAAATGTGGCAGGATAATGTGTGTTCTTGAAATTTCACAACTTGCATGCCTCCCTTTGGCCAAAGTAACTGTATCACCTATAGCACTGGCATCCTAAGGATGCTTCAGTTTACCAAGAGCCAGTTGAATTTTCTTCAAGTCTGTGTTCAATTTATTTACACCCATTGCAGAAAATTTAGTCCTTCCTTCAGATACTGCCATTATCTAATGACAGATGCCATAATAGGGTTTTGATTAATAACTAGTGATTAATAACTCCAGCAATCTTCCTGAAGTCGGTGTGAGGGCTCACAAAATGTAAGCGCTTCCTAGAGCAGAAAGAGTTGTTAAGGACCAAACCTTAAGTTATTTAACTGCACTAGCAAGATTTTAAAGCCCTTGAGGGTATGTCAGTTAGACATGAAAAACATACTTACCATGATGATTTATTTTATTTCATTACAAGAATACATGGTGTTTTAAACCTGGCTGACTTTTTCAGCAGTGTTTGTAAACAGATCTGGGATAAACAGCAAATGAACGATTCTGCTGTCAGCAATCTAACCAGGCAAATGTCTTTTGGTACAAACCATCACAGACAGAATTTGCTGGTGCTACATGTGCCAGCTTGAATGACTGATGGACCAGGATCCCAAGGCTCATTTTAACTTCAGAAAAAAAGTAGGAAAAGATGCAGCCTATATCATTATTATCATGTATATGCTGATCAGGATAGTATCATTGCTTGGAGATTGTATGACTCATTCTCTGATGTTTATCAGTAATATCTGTAAATGCAATCAACTCAATCAAAAAGCTTATAAAGAATCAAAATCTGGTTTTGTTTCAATATGTTGTGAGATTAAAATTGTAGTCCTGGTGTTAGGGCTCTGCTCAGAGTAATTAAATAAAAATCCCAAGGCCTGTGTCCTATAGAAGGTTGGAGTACCTTGGCAGGGTGATTCCTTCAGGCCTTTTGTTCTATGATCATACTGATCTAAAAGTTATTGTGGAAAAAATAATTATTCCTCAATGCAAGAGACCTTTCCACTGACATTTTATGTGACAGGGGAACAAAACCATCTCTCTTAAGCAATCAGCCACTTTTTCTGCAATATTGTGTGCTTCCCTTCCCACTTTCTCTTTGTTTACTGTAAGGTTTGCTCAGTAATTGACGCACTGGAATAAATTTACTGGGCTGACAAGATTCACTAATGAAGATAAAGACATTCAGATCTGCAAAGCTTGCTATGGTTTTTTTCTCTCTACTTTTCCTGCTAATAGGAGTTCACTTCCAGCCTGAGTTACAGGGTTAGAGACAGCTCTGAATGCCAAGCAGGAACATGCTG
The DNA here is from genome assembly GCA_013396995.1 of Dicaeum eximium. Classification (NCBI taxonomy): domain Eukaryota; kingdom Metazoa; phylum Chordata; class Aves; order Passeriformes; family Dicaeidae; genus Dicaeum; species Dicaeum eximium. Next base: position 1,464,670 of record VWZP01005668.1, on the reverse strand, counting down.
GATCCATTTGTGTTTTTAAATAATTGCACTGTGTCTTTGACTTTGGTTGCCTTGATGGTAACTTCCTGTACTGGTAGCCAGTATACCACACAATTTCTATAAGTCTCTCTCTTTGATCTTCTCTTCAAACTACACCTTATCCTGGTTTTCCAGCTAAAATTAGTTATTCAACTGGCATTCCTTCTCTTTCTTATGGCTTTAAAAGCATTCACCCTCAATTTAACTGCTGACTTTAATAAGCCAATGTAAATTGCTCTGTGCAGCTGTTTTATTTTTACAGTGCTCAGAACTTCTTCCTCCTTTGGAAAAAAGGTCTGCATTTTGCCTGTCCATATTTCATTTTTTCAGGACTATATTCTTTGGCCCCTGAATAAAAGTCTTTACACTATCGACTACAATAGTTACACTATTAGCTGTAAAAGTAGAAAGTATGTCACTGATCTCTTTTAAGTGATCAGTATCCATCCTCAGTTCCTTCTAAACCAAAGTGAATCAATAGAACCTAATGAGGAGTGGTAACATTGCACACCCTGTGCATGGGAAAAGTAATTCCTGCCAAAAGCGCTTTTTGGAGCTTTGGAGGAGCTATATCAATAAGAACTAAGAGCAGAATAGTGAAATATTCAGATAGTGCAGGAATTATCTCCATTCTCCCTTACAGCAAGAGCAAGTGCTGTACTCTTCATCTCAATTCTCTTTCATATAAGAAAGAGAATTCTTTCTCCTCAATTCTAATTCATATAAGAAAGGAAAAGACCAATGAGAAATGACATAAATATATGCCTCCATTGTCTAGGAAAAAGATATATGAGCACAGAATGGGAGATTCTGGCACTGTGGGTACAGTTTGGTTCAATGGAGTTCTGAATTCAGGTATAAAAAGTTTCTGTAAAAAGCATATTTTTCAACTAAAAAAGAAAACAGTATTTGCAGCACATAGGAACCCAGTGACTACCAGCACAGTCCTGCAACACCCATGAAATTAGTCACATCAAGACATCCCCTGCCTTGTTAATGTGGAAGCTTTTAGATTGAGTTCCTAAGCCTCTCTCCCAGTTTTTGGCTGAGCTTTTGTTTCAACAGACAGTGAACATTCCAGAATTTCAAACTGCTGAGAGTGCTGTTGTTTTCCTCAGATGCCTTGAGACAAAGAGGTAGAAGCCGGATCTTGGTACCTTTATTAGAAAATGCAGCCAGGGCAGTTGTAAATGGGGATGCCATATAACTGAACAAATGCCTCACAGAAAAATATATTTTGCCAGACATTATTTATAGGGAAGTCTAATGCTACCTTATCCTTTTCATAGGGCCACACCTGAATACAGCCAGATATGAGTATTCCAGTACTCCAGCTGCTGTAAGTTGTAACTCCTTTGTTAGACAGCTGAATGTCTCTCTCTCATCTCTGAAACATGACAGATAAATTCAGCAATGAAATCTTTGTCATAAAGTCATAGAGTTATTGTTAGGACAGCTTATTGTGACTTTTAGTAGTGTCACAGGTTTAAAATACACTGAACTACTACTATAATTCTTTTAACTTCACTGATACAAAAGTTCTGTGGAAACAAGGGCTCACAATCTGTCAGTGGTCAAGAAGGTAAATAAAATATGAAGAATTTTTAGGAAAAATAAATAAACTAAGCAATCACGATTAAGCTAATGCATGATTCCTGGTTTCATAATGTGTTTACCTCAGTATCTCAAAAAAATAAAAAGGAACAAAGCAATAAGTTTGAATGAAAACGTAAAGCAACTTTCACAAAAAGCAAAAGCTGAGCAGGTTGGACCTCCTCAACCTAAAGAAGAGAAAGTTTATGAGTGTGATAAAGATCAGCAAAATAATTAGCACCATGGAGAAGGTAGATAGGGATCTATCCATGTTTTTTCCAGTGCAAGCTTCATCAGATGGTCCCTGTCTAGTACCATCTCAAAGTAGAGAATTTCAAAACAAACAAAAGGCAGTGATTCTTCAGGTAACAGGTTTTATGACTGTGTAGTTCTTTGCCAAAAGATGCTTTGTTTGCAAAACATTTATATGGATTAACAGATAGATTGAAGGAGCACTTATAAATAAATCTGAAAGATTGAGGTAAACAGAATATTATGGGTGAAATATCATAGCAGCTTGGTCTGATTCTCTTTTTCCTGATATTTCCACAGGTGGACATTTCTGGAGACATTACTGGGCAGATGAACTCTCAGAGCAGTGTGGCTGATTTTAAATGTGATAAAAACAACATGTATTAGAAGTACATCCCTGCAGTGATGCTGCCATGATGATGCTGTCATGAAAGAGTGTGGATTTCCTAGTTCTCTGGAATTTAGGGAAAAAGAGGAGGTGTAAACTGGGGATAAGATCTTGTGTCTTTACTGGTGTGACCAGAAAGTTTTTCATTTGGAAAGGAATCACTTTTCTAACATTTCATTTTGTTGTCTTAAGAGGATTGATTTAGTTATAGAAGCCTGGCATAACATGCCTGGGGATATTAACTCAGAGCAAGCAGACATATGGGAGCTCTGAAAATGAGGATTAATAAGTAAGTCTTCTTCAAACTTAGTAATTAAATTGATCTTACTGTCTTCTGGTAGTTTGGTGATGATCCATAAAGCTGGATGAGACATAAAGTTGATCATGTGCTATTATTAAGTACCATATAATTTATTTAAGGTCTGATCTTGAGAAGTGAAAACACTTCTGCAACATCTGAAGACTTGCAAAATTGCAGGGCTTAGCACTTGGCCAAATTGGTGATTAGCAAGAACAGAGAAGTTTGCCCTATAGTCCTGGGCAAATTCCAACTAATTGAAAGTACTGTGTATTCTGGTGCCTACATTTTCCCTCTGGTTTGGTATGGATACAATTTTTTTCAAGCCTCCTCCCAGAAAAATAGTGTGCTAAGTTAGGAAAATTCATGTTTGATGCCCTAGATGTGGCTGTATTCCAGCGCAACAGAAATCCTGAGAATGATAGCACAACTACAGAACTGAGATCTCCTAGATAACTATTAAGTATTTTGTGTAGTATTATTAAATATAATGCAATAGTATTATAAAGTATAAGGGATCAAAACATAAAGTGATTTTTTTCTCATATATCTATACATAGACAGATAAACAGGTCCCACTAAATGGCTTAGAATCACAGGCTGTGACAATAGACATTGTGTATTTTGGGTATTAAAGAATAAGGACATTTTTTCATAGAGCTCATAAGCTGTATGAGCTTTTGGCAAGGGAATGTCAGAACAAAGATCTATTATAAAGAAATAGGAATCCTCACATGAAAATAAAGGTCATTTATTGAACTTTCCCATAATTGTATGGGAAAAATAATTAGATCACTTCTCCTGCCATGCAGTGGCTGATTTTTTTCTACATGCTCATGAGAGGATGTGTAAGATTTGCAGATGATGGGTTGTATCTTCCATATTGTCAGTTCTGAGTATCCTGACTGCAGACAGTACAGTCATTAAGTTCAATGGGATGATGTCAGTTTACTCCTAATGAGGTCTGGGTATGATTTTTAGAGCCTTTGAGATCTGTTGAGACTGTGGAAACAGACATATTTCACATAACATCTGAATATTTTAAAAATACCTTCTGGATAAAACACTTCCATGATATAATAAAATACTAGGAGATAACTACAGTTATTAAAAGAGTGTACCCTTTTGTACAAGCCCCCTCTGGAACCTTGTGACTACCAAAAACAGATCTAAAACCTCTCAGGCTAAATTTTCTCAGCAAGCCCAGGTACAGGCCTAATAATTGCATCAAAGACAGAGGGATGTATGTGGATTTCTGATGGAGCAGGGGAAGGGGATCTGTCCTGTGGCTGTGAGAGCAGAGCAGCAGCTTTCCCCTGCCTGACTCAGCACAGGTTTCCATGGCAGTCTGGGCTCCAGTGTGGGAATGCTGGGTTGAACAAAAACGAGTAGTTTTACAATACTCCCTTACTCCACTGCTGTGTCTAACTCTTGTATTTCTCACTTTTGCATGTTGGCAGCAAGCATTGATATAGGTTTGAACTTTCAAGACGGAATTTTTCTGTTAACAAAGGCAGTTCTCTGTACCAGGCAGCTCTTGGGTGGAAAAATTATAGTTCTACGTACTAAATTCCTGTCATTCTGGTAGAGATGCAAAAATATTTCAAGATGTTTTATCATACACCTCTATGCTTGACTGTGTGAATTCTTTGAAATGTTTGGCAGCAAGGTGTCTGTCAACTGCTAAAAGCCCATTTCTGCTTGATGGTTGTGTTTGGTTCACTATGAAAAATCACAACAATAACTTAAAGCTTAAAGGTTATTAGTAGTTCCTGTTTTCTTTTGCTAAGGATTTAATTTTCACTGAATCCCCCTTCTATTCCAGATCTGCTAAAACCTGTAACCTGTGCTTATTTCCACTTTATAGAGAATGGAACTTTGTCTCTTGATACTATCCTTCTGCAGCATTTTATGGTTCTGAGCATAGTTCGAATGCATTGGGTTGATATGAATAAAGTATATAATACTTAATATTCCTAGAATCATGTATTCATAAAATGGTTGGGTTAGAAAGGACCTTAAAGATCTAGTTCCAAACCTCTGCAATGAGGGACAGCTGCCACTAGACCGGTCTGTTTAAAGCCCTGTCCCACCTGGCCTATGGGGCATCCACAACTTCTCTGGGCAACCTCTTCAAGTGTCTTTCCACACTCACAGTGAAGAATTTCTTCCTTAGATCTAATCTGAGCCTGCTGTCTTGCAGTTTGAAGCCATTCCCCCTTGTCCTGTCATCTCATGCCTTGTGAAAAGTCCCTCTCCCGCTCTCTTGTAGCCCCCTTTAGATACTGGAAGATGCTCCAAGGAATCCCTGGAGCCTTCTCCAGGCTGAACAAGCTCAGCCCTCTCTGCTGAGGAAGCCCTCTCTTCATGGAAGTGGTGGTCCAGCCCTATAATTATCTTTCATTGGGATTAGATTTTTGTTTTCTTATCTCTTTGAGATGATAATTTCCGTTTGTTTTGGGTTTCCTTTTGTTTTCCAAAAGAGTGTGATTTACATTTCTGCCTTTTCATAAATAAGATGCTTTTTTATAAAGATTGGCCTGTCATGGTCATTGTCCTTAGTAACATTGCACAGCTGAGGATGTGCTATGAAGGTAATGGGATTGTGCAGGTGTAAGCAAAGGAAAATAATAATGGTAACAGAAAATGATAAATTTGTCTGCTGAATATTTATGGATACGCTCAGAGTACAGATAAAACATGCAGGGCATTACCTAAGTCTGGGCAAAGAAGCAGGAGACATAGCTGAGATATTTGATTTGGCATCAATAACAACCTTTGCAAGTTAAAATAAAATTGAATTTAAAAGTAAAAATAGTAATTTAAAATCAGTTTGAATATCTGAAGCATTGGTGTCTATTCAGGTTAAAATGAGTATTGATTGTTACATCTGCAACATATTCTAAACTGCTTGCTCCCTGTGCTTTGGAAAGCAAATTTATTTGTAGTCAGGAGTTCAGTTTGCAACATAAAGGGGTGAGATTTTTGAACCTTCTTAGCTGACAGACCTATTGTTTGTGTAAATGTTCATGGGATCGTGTCTCCTCCTTTCCTAGTACAATAATTGCATTTCTTTAAAAGCTACACAGAACTTCAACAACTCACACACCAAACAAAATGTAAATGGTTCTGTGACCTTGTTAACCCACTTAGGCTGATGTCTGTTATTACCAGCTCTCTTTATGCTTAAGGGAAATGGCTGGGTTTTTTTTTTTCTTTTGCAACAGTTGTTACGTCTTGGGTCAAGCCAGTTGTTCAATGTCCAAATAAAGAGGAAGCCTGATTTTGTGGCATAAGTCACTGATCTTATGATGCAAGTGGTGTGCTTTTCTTTGGGGCTGGGAATTTTGAAGGGTAAGTGACTGAGCCCAGCATCAAACAGGGTATCCAGTACCTGTGTGGGGAGACTGGCCATGACACAGATAGGAAGACCAGTGACATCTATGTTGATATTTGCCACTCATAACAGAAAAAAAGACCATGATCTTTTTCCAGTAATAATTAAGGTCACAATAAGTTTCTGTTGAACTTTGTCATGTTAGCTAGGTTTAATGAATTCTAAAGAGACTTGTAAAAATACTGAAAGTGCTTCAATGCTTTTGTATTTCCGTTTTGCATTTTATTTGCTTTTGGCGATATAGTACTTTTTTTTTTTTTTCCTAAAACATGGATCTAAAATTCTTTGTGTCATTGCAAACTCTTAAAATGATAATATTTTATTTCTTCATTTTTTTTAAAATTTTTTCTTTTTCCTGGATATAGAAACTGTGGTGAGAACTGTAATCATTCATTGTCTGCTAACCTGGGGGTTTTGATTGATGATTTAGCTGAGAGATTTTCAGATGCTATGTAGACATGCAGGGCTACTACCAAAGCACTTAATGGGATTTTCAGAAGTTTCTGACTTACCCTGATTTCACTGGAAGATAGCACCATCCTGCTAGGCATCTGTAGGCCACCAGGCATTGCTTTGTTTTCGCATTCCTCCGCCAAAAATGTCTTATAAACCTTGGCATTTGATCTTTACTACTGTAAGTATTTAATCTCATTATATTTATATACTATTGCGTGGGGAATTTGAATCAAATCTCTCTTGGGAGATTATTCTTTAATTTAGTCTTCATATGTCTGTATTCTTCTTCCATGTGCTTTTCTTGGGTTGTTACTGACTACTAATCCTGCTAAGAAGTCTGGGGCAATGCAATGGAAGTACCTTCTTTGTCTCTCTGGCTCTAATTGCCTTTTTGCCTCACCCTTTCCAGATAACTAGTAAGGTGGGGTGGTAAGAGTGATTCCCTAATGATTCTTTCAGCAGAGGAAGATCAAAAGCTAACTTGTTAAGTCACCTTGACCTCATCAAGGTGTAAGCAGAAGAGCTCATCTGGGCATTTTTTGGAGGACCAAGTGAAGAAGTTCTCAGGCATCTGAGGAATTGCACCTACATCATGTGTTGTGACCATGGACTGTGTAGGTGACACAGATTGGAAGATTGGGTCTTCCTGCCTCTCTGCTCACATTCCCCTCCTGCTACTTCATGCTGCTCTGTCTGCCTCTCAGCAGATTGCCAAAATCTGAACATCTTACAGAAAATCTTCTTTGAAAGAGAGGCAGGGACTTTTTCCCTCTCCTCTTTATAGTTCTGCTGGTTAGGGATGTGCTCAGAAACCCTGAATATCTCTGCACTTCCAAAGCCTGTCCAAGGGCTTCTCCTGTGGAGAATGCTGTGCTTCACAGCATCTGCAGCTTTACTGGGGAAGTGCCATCATAGCTTCAGTCAAAGCTAATCCTTAATCTTTACAATTTCTAATTCATCATATGCAAATATATGCTAAAGTCTAAAAGTTTGCTTGAATTACTGTGCTGCCTCTTTAGTAGGAGATAATGGTAGGGTGATTAAGGGCAAGGAAAAGGTGCTGATATGGAATTTTTTACCTTATTATAAAGCAGCTGACAAGACTGCAGAGGTTATTCTGGCTCTTTTGACATACTGAGATGTGAACAGCCACTTCATACTCACTCAGCAGTGATCTGGGCAGATTTTCTTTCTCATGGCCTTATCCCAGAAATCATAACAACTGGAATGTGTTGCTTCTGCCACACATACATTGTGTACCAACTGTTGCTAGGCTGCTTTGAGCTTCTTAGTGGCACCGATGCACCACAGAAAAGGAAACTAAAAAAAGGCAAGGAAAAACAAGCCCTATACTATAACTGATTTTTTGTTACAAGAACTTCCATAATACAATTTTAGGATCAAATACTGACTATTATCCATATCTTTACTGATGTGCCCAGAACCCTGATTTTTTCACAGGTATTTAATATCTAATGTCCTCCCTCAGCTCATATTGATAAACACTGGAAAAGCTGTGTCCACCTCCCAACATCTTCAGTAGCAAGGTCAGTGTCTCATAAGATTAATCCATAAACCAATCTGTCTTTCTTTGTGTGTTATTACTCAAGTAGAGAGAGCTACAACAAGAGTAAAAAAAAAACAGCACTGAGATGTCTGTAAGCTGTAATCAACACTGGCAAAAAGAAAAAACCCTTATAGTTGAATATAAAAACAAAAGTCTAGGTCTTTTCTTTTTGACCTGATGGTTCATTTCAATCCTGGCTGGTTTTTTACCTTTTAGCAGTACTGTAAACACTCTCCAAAACTCTTCTGTTCTCAGTATTAACATAACAGGGATTTATCAATGATATGCTAACTTTCTATATAATTTAAACTAAATACAAGTTGGCCTAAGTCAAAGCCTTTGACCATCATCATGCAGAATCATTGTTAGTCTGTTACAGAGAACAGCTAATGCAAAAGTACACATTGAAGGAGTGTTCAGGCAAGGTTTCCTGATTACCAAGAGTTCAGAGTAGAAAACACAGCGGTTGTTCTCCAGACAGCAGTAGAGGAGCTGGATCTAATCAGACTTATTGAGTGTCTTGCAATGGTGTTGTCTTTTGTTTGTGTTGTTTTGTTTAGAACACTATTGCCAAGTCAGGGATTTGGAGCTTGTTATAATTGGTGTATGGTATATGAAATTAAAAAATAGCTGATTGAAATCTTAACCAAAAACAAGAAGCAAAAACTGCCTCGACAATCACAGACACAGCAAGAAATCACAGACAGACCTTTGAGTAACCTGTGCCTTTGAAAGTTACTTTTTACATTTTTTTTCTACATTTGTTTTTTACCCTTCTGAACAACGTTGAGTTGCTAATTTCTCTTTCTTAAGAACTTGCCTTTAGAAACAGTCAGTGTTCTGACAAAGAAGTCTTTCAGATATGTGCTGTGCCTTTGGTGGATATTTAAACTTTTTCTTCCAAGAGTGGCAAAAGAGAAATAGTGTTGATTTCTCTTTTATAAATGTTCCTTTATACAATGAGTAGTATATATGGTTCCAATGATGCATTCTTGCAAAACTGGTGAGATCAGTGAGACAACACACTTATAAAAAAGAGCCCAAAATAAACAATCACTCATACAAAGTGGGAGAGAAAAATCTAAGAAAGTATGGGCAAAGAAAGTCAATGAAACATTTTAAATTCCACTGGTTAAATTGGTTTTTTTTTGCTTTTAACCTACTTCTGGTAATTCTTGAGGTTTTAAACAAGAACATTTTTTATTTTTAAGATTTTTCCTCAGTATTTGCAAATCTCTGTGGATAATAAATTATGTCCAGCAGTGGAAGGAATTCCATTTTGCTTGGAACTATAAGTGATAAATCTTTATATAATTTCTAGAAAATTTGGAAAGGTTATTTGTAAATTATTACAACTTCAAACTCCTTCAACTTGATGAGAATATATAACCCTTGTTACTTGACATCAAGTCACTATATTAAACAAATTTATCATCTTGTAAAGAAATCAAGTGACTAACTTTTGAACCTACAACAACCTTTTTAATTGATGCAAGGACATAGAGACAAAAATGACCAATTCTTGCAGTAAATTTACTCAGATATTGCACTGACTTTAATTTGCCTGAGAGCAAAATATTCACTGATGAACAGAAGCTGCTGTATTAAATTAGGCCCTAATGAGCTGCACTTTTGCCAGAATCATGGATTGGTTTGGGTTGGAAGAGACCTTACAGGTAATCTCATTCCAACTCCCCTGCCATGGGCAGGGACACTTTTCTCTAGATCAGGCTGCTCAAAACCCCACCCAACCTGCCCTTAAACACTTCCAGGGATGAGTTCTTAACACACACCCTTAAACAACTTCTCTGGGCAACCTGTTCCTGTTTCTCAGCACCCTAAAGAATTCTTCCTTATGCCAGCCTCAATCTACCCTCTTTAGATTAAATACCTTTTTGCCTCATTCTGCCACTAGAGATCCCAGTAAAAAGTCTTAAGGTATTAAGATTTAAAGTATTAAGGTCTGCTCTAAGGTCTCCCCAGAGCCTTCTATTGTCCAGTCTGAACAACCCCAGCTCTCTCAACCTGTCTTCAAAACACAGGTGCTTCAGCCCTCTGATATTTTTATGGCTCTCATCTGGATCTGCTCTAACAGATCCATGTTTCTTGTACTGGGGACCTCAGAACAGAACACAAAACTTCAGGTGGGACCTCAGAAGAACAGAACAGAAGGTCAGAATCACCTCCTTTGACCTGCTGGACCTCTTTTATAATGCAGACCAGAATGTGGTTGGCTTTCTGGGCTGCCAGTGCCTATTGCTGACTTATATCCAATTTTTTCACCCATCAATTCCCTCAAGTCCATCTCCCAGTCATATTGTCACTGGGGATTGCCCTGGACCAGGTGCAGCACCTTGTACAAGGCCTTGCTGAAGTTCATGAGGTTTGCACGGGCCCCCTTTTTGAGCTTGTGGAGGTTTCAGCTGGCAGAGTATTAACTGCACCACCCAGCTTGGTGTCATCTGCAAACTTGCTGAGGGTGCCCTTGGTCCCACTCTCTAGATCACTGATGAATGTATTAAACAATTTTGGACCCAGTGTTAACCCCTAAGGGGTCCACTGGTTACTGATCTCCCTTTGGACATAGAGCCATTGAGTGCAGCTCTTTGAATTTGCCCCTGCACCCAATTCCTTATCCATCTTATATTCCATTCATCAAGACCATATCTTGCCAATTTAGAAGTAAGAATGCTGTGGGGGACCTTATCAAAGGCCTTACAGAAGTCTAGGTAGAGGGCATCATTTGCTCTTCCCTTGTTCATTGATCCAGTCTTTCACAGAATTGTAGTCTCATGAGGATTAAGCGCTTTCAGTCATTTTCTGTCCTTCTGCAGATGATCTTAATAAAAACTTTACTCCTTTCACACTTTAAAATTCATATAGCTTTTAAACAAGCCAAGAAGGAATAAATTCATATATGTTTCTTCCACAGATGAAATTTTGTTTTTCTTTCCTTTAGAAATAGCAATAATATAATTTTTATTCAAATTTAGTTTAAATTGGCTGGAAAATTTAAAGCTGAGACCAAGAAGGTGATCTGAAATTCATTAAATTATTTATAAAACCTGTTTATTGCAAATTCTACCATTACAGGGAGTGAAGTGGAATTCACAAAAACAAGACATGGAAAACTAAATTTTTAACAGATTTTCCTTCCTACCTAAAGAAATAAAACTGTAGTGTTCATATGGGAGAAATATGGAGACAAATACATGTGCACAGTGCCTTGCTTTTCTTTCCCCTTCCCACCAAGCATTTTCTCCTTCTTTTCATGGCTGGCTGACCTAATGGAGGCTCAAAGGCTCCTACTAATGTAGGAATCATACCCTGAAGGATTAGCTGTGCCATTTAGCCCTGGCTCTCTCACAGGGAAGTGCAGCTCCATACCTCTCTGAAAGGCAAACTTCTTGCACAACTTTCTGTCTGTTGTGTCATCAAACAAGTCAAGCCAGAGCTTTTTTTTTTTTTCCCCTCCGGAGTATTGAGCTGCCTTTCCTTTTTTAGGCAGTGAATGTGTAGGAAGCAGGGTGAGCCTCTAGCCTGAGCCACTCCCTTCCTCTTTTGGGCTGTGCAGCTGTGCGTTGGCTTTATGAACACGTGCAGATAGATGTGAACTTGTTTTGTCTGTACTCCAGGGTAGGTGGATGGGAGCCAGCTCCAATCTGTCAGAGAGCTGTGCTAGCACAGCTCTGCACCAAACCTGCTGAGCTCTGCTCAGCCTCTGCACTTATCACTGAGCTGCCCTGACAAACTCCTGCATCTTCATCGCTCAGGAGATTGGGAAAGGGTTGGGTCTGGCCAGATCAAAATCTCCACAGGGTGTGTATGGATATACCTCCAATCTGGGTCTACATCTTTATTCCACTCTTGCACAAGGTGGGGGCAGGGTGGAGGCAAAAATGGAAATGAAGGGAAGCCTTCTTCAAATACTTTAATTTCTTTGCTATTTTAACTTCAAGCAGTAGTGGTTTCGCTATTCTAAAATAGCTATAAGAGAAGTTAAGGACTATTTGTACTTACTCACTCAGTGGAAGAATTGTCTGTGTTTGATTTCATTTGACATTGATTTTGTCTTTAACTGGTAATAATTTGAAATGGACAAATTTACTCAAGGTCCTTTAGATTGTTCAGGATGCCTCTCCTGGGTATGTACAGCAGTTTAGATATTTAGTGCAGGTGTCAACAGCTGTGCTTTTGGTGGTCTACACTGTGGTGTCTGATACTGTAATCAAGCCCACCTCCTTCTGATGTTTATAATCCTATAAGAAATAGATGTCAGACAAAACCATACTGTTAGAAAGGAGAACTAATTGGTACCTAAGAGTGCCAAATAACAGACATGTAGGGGTCTTCTTCAAAGACATGTAGGGGTAATATATAGGGAAGAATGTGAATTTGTATGAGATTTGTGAAGTCATATAGTGGCTTTGAAAAACTCCAAGAATGTGTGTCATCTATCTATTATCCTAAATAAGGTTAAGAATGAGCTAACTTGATCCACAGTACCAGACAAATCCAAAGTAATTCTATCAAATTTATTATTTGGAACAAAAAAAAATAGGACAGTCTGTATAGCTGTCAGTCAATTTTCCTGCTTTATTATGAAGAGAACATGCTCCAGGGCTGCTTCAATAAACCACGGAGATGAAACTGCACCAGATTCAACTCCCTTTATGCCATTTTGTCTTTTCATACAACCCTGCACATTTTCAGCAGCACAGCTCTAATGTCATTTCACACACTTTTGGCTGGAAAACCCACATTTACAGAGTGTAAATGTGTATTGGGAGAACAGACAGAAAGATGAGTGTCCCCCAAGTGCTGTGTGGTGTGGTTTCACCAGTGTGCTTTAGGGAAAGTGTCAGCCTGTTCACAAGCCACACTGCATCACTTGGCTTGGGGAGCCAAACACCACTGCCTGGCAGAAGCTTCCAGAACAGCTAAGTACAGCAGTAATATATTTAAAATGGGGTTGTATAAAAGACCTTTAATTCAGGTTACTCCATTCTGGCTACCTGTATTTAGAAAGAGAACTCTAAACTTCAGAAGAACTGGACCTCTGAAATCTTATTTGGCCCAGCCAAAATCTGATGTACTGTAAAATATAGGTCTCAAGGGAAGCTTTGGATGTCAAGCATCTGCCTAAGTAGCACATTTCAGCAACTGGATGTCAAACAAAAGCTGGAAACAGTATGTAGAAGTGTGAACACGCATCTGTGCATCTGTAAATACTTTATTTCTTGAAAAATGTAATGCCATTAGTCCCAAAACTATTCAGACCCCGACTTCACCAAATATTTTCTTCTGGATAAAATCAGGGCCAGCTTTGGAGGTGGGGTGCTGGAGGCAGAGCATTTCATGCTTTGTCTTTTATAGAAGCCATTCATTCACAACTCCCAGGTATTTCCAGTATCCTGCAGATATTTGAACAGGGATTTTCAGCCTTTCAGAATAATCCCTTATCCTTTATGCTTTTTGCTTTCTTGAGCTGATTCTTCCCCTGCCTCTCATTTTTAAACTGTTGTATTTTGAACAGAACACAAAACCAAGGGGAATTGTTTGTTGGCTTAAGCATTACTGTATTCCCTCAGAATGGTTTCTCTTTCTAAACATTTCATAATTTTTTCAGGACAAAATGTGTTAGAAGAAGACATTCATAACACTGGGTGACAGAATACCCATGATCTAACAGTTGTGGCACTTTTCTGGAAGGTAAGAAATGTAGCTCAACACTCAAAAGAAAAAATTAGTCTGAGACACCCTGGTAAATGCAGCATGGATCCAAGGGAAATATTTATTTCAGCCCAAAGTCTGCCATCCCCACACCCCCACCCCACACCTATCCCCACCCTGCTTTAAAAAAACAAAAGTAATCTTGTTTCAGACTTAATTTTAAGGGAGGGAGAGGATCAATTTGTCAGTTGACAGAAAAAAAGCAACAATTGCATAATCCATCTGAAAGGAAAGACCTTATTGAGGGAGGGTAGAAACAAAAACATTGATCTTTTTTAAATTTAACCCCCCTAAAAACTGGAATGTTTGACTTTGTTACTTGCTCACAGTTGGCTGCAACTTACTGTTAATTTTTCATTGTACTTGCAAGCTGTTGTTCAATTGGACTATATGAAAAAATCACTCAGGAGAGCTGTGGGTGGCATCCTCACCTCACTAAGGTCAATGAAAATATATAATTGTGAATCAGTTCCACCCCTTAAAGACAAAATACCCAAACTGAATCTTATTTAAACTCTACAGCTTTAGTGGAAATTGTTTATACATATTACACATTGCAGAGCAATGTGGGGATTTTGAAGCTGTCATTAATAGGTTCAGTCTCTCTGTAGGGACACAGAAGCCAATATATATGTTCAAAGAAATGAAGATAGCCTGAATGGGATTTATCTTAAGAGCTGTGGCCTCCTAACTGACACCTGAGATAGTTAACCAAGGTCTGTTTGTAATTTTTGAAGAATAGAAATTTAGGGAACAGTTAATCTCTTCATAAAGGAGAAAGCTAATCTGAGCTGTACCCACCTTGTTTATTAGGTATAGGAAGAGTGACTGTATCAAGTGTAGAAAACTATCACATACCTGCATGGATATGTGAGATTAATGTCCCTGTCCTTGTCCCTGCCCTTGTCTTCCAATGCATCTGGGAGATTTTTAGCTCTTTGTTGCTTACAGCTGAGCCAAAACAATACCATATCTCTCTTCAGGCTCTTTTTCCAATTGTTTTCTTATGGGTCTTTCAGAAGAGAAAGTAAGCAAAATTGTACATGTCTTAAATGAAATTAAAAACATTCCACGCTCTTATAAAATTTTCTGGGTTTGGTTTGGAAATAGTCAAGGAAGGGGAATAGTTGGTAAATGGACCCTTAAATTTTTTTCCCAGATGCTTCACCACTCTGAAGGAGCTGGAGTGCAGACAGGGAGTCACTTCAGGACTGACACACATACACATCTCTACAAATCTTATTAAAACACAAGACTGCAAACCTTCATTAATTTTAATAAAAGGGAGAATGCAAGAAAGGCAGCTCAACACCAAAAGGGAAAGGGTTTAATTTCAGGTTGTGTTTTCCTTCTTTAAAAGAAAAAAATATTAACAGTGTTTCCTTGTAGTTGGTACAGGTTGTTTTCTGTATGATTAATAGGAATAAAAGCTTCAATGTTTTTTAAGTTTCTCAGAAAAGCTAGGATTTTTATCTCAAAGCTAGGATGGCTTTTAGTACTTTAAGGACTCGCTGGGCCTTTTGTGCCTGCAAAAATCTCTTAGCAATTTCCCAAGAGAAAACTATATCATGTCATTTCCAAGATTTAAAAAAGGTAAGTGTACTGAATTTTTTTCCTAGCAATGAAAAATACATTGCAATAAAGAAAACACAGACATGTAGGGGTTTCATTTTTATATATTTCATTTCGGGTTAGATTGGCCGAGTAAGAAGATGAATGCCAATTTAAATTATTAAATTTACATTAATCTGTTAATTATACTGCTAGATTTTCAGTGACTATTTGGGGACTCCTTTACATCAATGATTTCCATATATTTCAAATTCAGTTCCAAATTTTAATCCATAGCTTGGATATCCTACATCAGGTTAGTCTGAAATATTTTTGTTTGGTACAAAAAACTGAGAATGGAAACGTGAGGTTGTCTCCTGAAAACCCTGATGTGTGATGAGCAGTATCCCAGGGCTGTGATATTAAATCTGAACTAAGCCATGTGTCATACTCTATCTTGAAGAGTCTAATATAAAATATTTTCCTCCTGTGCCTTCTTAAGCCTCTGAAAGAGTTAAAGATTTGGAATACCATTGGTGGCCTGACTCTCCATAATCTTCTGGACTACAAGAGGTGTTTTTTAAATGTTTTAGTGCTGGAATAAATAATATAAGCCTGCAATCTGAGTTCCAGCTTTTCATTTTTCTTTGATCTGACTATAATTTAAAAATACCTGATTTACACAAAAATTTCAAGAGACAGAACCTAATTTTTGTTTTTAGCCTTAAGTATAGGTGTTATTTTGAATGGATAAACTAATTTTGCTATTGTAACTAAAAGCCATGGTAGATCATAATTTTCAGTTTAGATTCAAATACAGAGAATTCTAGATATAAAACCAATGTAATACAGACTCTCCTTTTTTTTTTTACTGTGTCTCATTTCCAGACTCTTAGATTTTTGTCTTCCAATAAAATTAATGAAAGACATATGAAAATATGTTAAAGAAGAAGTGTATTCATGCTGAGCTGAATGTGAAAGCATTTGGGAAACCTACAGACTGAATGCCAGCTGAAAGATCTTCCAAATTCTGTCTGAGCAATTAGAGTTTGAGACAGATATGGGATTTCCAGACCTCAAATGTCTATTTATGTACCGGGGATTAAGAAGGTGAAGACGGAAAAAATAAAAAAAAAAAATCAGTTGTTTCAGGAAGAAAAGGGTCATTTTACAGTACAAATACTTTGTACACTGGTCTGTGCAATATTGTAGGAGCTGCCTATAGACTTGGCAGAGAAGGAGGAGACCAATGCCAGTCCTGTGTTATGCTCAGAGCAGAGGAAACAAAAGAACCATTAGAAACACTAATTCCTCCAAGTAAGTGCCAGGATGTGAAGTAATAAGTATTTGCTGCAATGCAAAAAGAATAACAACATTTTCATCCATACTTTAAGATATGGAAAACTTATTTGAAACTCTCAGTCATGACCTCAGACTGGAGAACCTCCCCACTGGAACAGACTTCAGGGGTTCAATGTTTTCAGGGTTATTGATGTTTTAGTGAAACAGCAGCTCTCTTCCAGCCTTCCTGTGCAAGGACACTGCAGTTTCACAATGAGAAATCTTTTTGGCAGAGTTTTCTGTCATTCACAACCCTACTGGATTATTGTAAGCCATACATACACCTTTTGAGCAGAGTTTTATTGTCAACTTGAGAAACAACCCTGGAGCACCAATACAAACAACACATATTGTGGGTTTTTTTGGTTTAGAAGTGGGAAAACAACAGGGATGGACACTCCAAGTGGGAAGAGATGAAGGGGAAAGACTCTCTGCAACTGTTGAGCTGTAAAAGTTCAGGGCATGGAAAGGTGTTGGCTCACATGGCTGGAATACAAAGTTGGCTATACACCTCTTTTAAAGGTGATAGGGAATGGACATCCCAACCATGTCTCTGGCAATGACAGGGAGAACTGAACTCTTGTCAATATTGTTGGAAGTGTTTCTGTACCGTGGAGTGTTTGAATTTGAAATTTCAAGTTTGTTGCTGGAGCTTCTCTGTTTCATTCAAACTGCACATCTAGAAGGTTCAGTTTCCTAGGTCAGAGTACAGTATTTAACTGTGATAAACACTAAAAAGGGGAATTTAAATAAATTGGAAAATGAAAGTATTTGTTTTTTTCAAAACTGTTCTTAGAAAACAATATTCCACCTCCATCTTGAGATTGACTACTCTGTTAAAACTTCAATGACATTTAGTGTTCAAGCCAAAGTTTGTATTCATAAAAAGATTTGTTTGTTTGTAATGTTTGCTAATCCATGTCTTTTGTTTTCTCCTTCACAGAAAACATGTTTTCCTGATCAACACCAGAGTATTTGTATATTACAGAGTCACAGAAACATTTAGTTTGGACAAAACCTCTAAGACCATCCAGACCAACCATAAACATATACACATGCTTGTGCACAAAGTGCCAATACTGTTGTATAAAACAATATCTTGGACTCCTTGATCTTAGAGATCTTTTCCAACCTAAGCAGTTCTATGATTCACTATATATGTAAAAATAGTTTTATATATATGTGTATATATAGACGTGTGCATATATGTGCATGTATGTATATCACAGACTCAGAATGGTTTGGGTTGGAAGGGACCTTAAAGATTATCTCATTCCAACCCTGTGACATGGACAGGGACACCATTCCCCAGACCAGGTGGCTCAGAGCCCCACCCAGGCTGGCCTTGGACACCTGAAGGGATGGGTGTGTGTGAATGGTGGCTGTGGATGTGTGTGGATGTGTGCATACACATGTGCATGGATACACACACACACATTTATACATATTTATTTTTATACATGTATAAATCCAAACCAATTGGATTGCTCTAAGTAAATAAAAATTACTCCAATGCAAGGCTAATCTTGATGCAAAAATAAATGTCTGTAAACTGTAAATGAATTTGTAAAAAGCAATGCGTTTCTCTCCATATCAAGATGTTTTGTGCATCCAGTACGTAGAAAAATTGGGAAAAATTAAGCCTTTTTAGGGTGAAATTGTTAAAAATTTGGTTCTAAGTGGAAATGGTAGACTGGATTTGGTGCCCTTGGTCTGTTTCTCACAGTTTATCTGTAACTGTTGTTTATGTTTTAAAGCTTAGAGAGATGCAAATCTTGAAAAGTTTCAGTGAGCTCCACTTTTGGAGCTTCACAAAGAATTGCCTAGTTGAATTTTTTAAACTTCTGCCTTCAGACTGAGATGGAAGGGAAGAACAGCTGCTCTAAGCAAATATTCTAGTTAGAATAAAGCAGTCAAAATTAATCAAAGAGAAAGGATCCAGTAAACTATTGTTATTGTGATACATATTCTTCAGATTTGTTCTTGTATATAGCAGAACAAATTGCCTTTTTGGTATAAGCTGAGATATAATATAAATTTTTTATTTTTTGACTTAATTTTTAAACAGATCCACCCATATTAATAAATACTGATCATAGTTCATCAGCATAGTTGTCTTCAGAATTACATACAGATAGTGTATTCCAATGATTTGAAATACTTGGTCCTTGAACTTGATAGAGCTAAATTGATGTTGCTAAATTCTTGTGTGTTTAGCATTTGCCAGAGTGCATTAGAACTGAAACACATTGTTATGATTGTCATATTTTGGCTTCAGAATGATGACTGGTTTTAGTTCAAGCATTATAACTGTACTGGTTTGGACTGTCCCCAATGATTTTTTTTTTCCAGCACCAGTAAGCTTTTGGTAATAACATTCCAATGCTAACACATTTATGGTTTCACTGTGATTCTCAGCCTGAGATGTCACAAAACCAAAGGTTTTGGTGGCTTGTGTTGATGTTTATTTAAATCCCTTTCATTTAAATGTTGAACTGCAAATACAGTAAGAAAAGGCTTTCTTAAGCTTTCCAACACTGTTCCTCAATCCAGTTTGGAAATTATTTAAAAATAACCTTATTTTCATTATTTGACAATATTTTCTTCCTGTGTCAGTACTGGATAATGCAGACCAAAGGTAGAAATTATAAAAGGTCAGAGACTTTTATAGAAATTAAGTAGTCATTTTAGGCAGCTGAGATTTATTTTATGAATTGCAGACATAATTATATTATTATTATAATTATTAAAATGAATATTGTAACTGTTATTATAATTAATGTTATTGCTGTTGTTGTTCTGTTGGTGATGTTGTCATTATTACTATTATTAACATTATTTCTGCTGTAATTAAACTGGAGAATATTTGTAGAAATTTTTAAATAAACATAATTACTGCCAAAATTTGGTCCTTGTGCACAGTCAGTTCTATTGGAATCCTTTGAAGTTAAGTATCAGTGGCAATGTCTTTTCCCAAAGAGGTTTTTCAAAAATTAAATTAATTTTTATATTAATGATTAATATGTGGGGTACATGTCTGCATAAATTGCTAGTTAAACTGAATTTTGCATCAGAAGCATAACTATTTGCAGAAGTCTTAATTCTCTTGCTGTTAATTCTCTTGTGAAGTAATTGTAAAATCTAGTGAGTACTTTATTAAGGAATGTGTTCCACCCCAAGGAGGGACAGAAGGCTAAATTTATTTCTGAGCAATGCCTTGCTGTTTGACTCCTGCATTTATATCTGACCTAATGCCTGATATCTCAGGTACCTGCCACATATCACCTTAACCAGTACATGTAGCATTTTTAATCAATATATGCAGCTCAGCAAACATAGAGACTGTCCCATATACAACAGCTTCAAAACATCAAATCCTTATTGTCCATCTTCCACCTCTGGCCAGGAAAAGCTCTCAGTCCACAAAAGGTTTCAATGCCACCATGTATTAAAACTCACTGATATATAAACACATTATTAAAATGAGGCCTATGCATCATTTAAAAGAACTAGAGAGGGGGCAATCTTTCTTCATCCCCTGCAAGAAGAAAAGGCTGTTTTATTTCAAAAGTAATGCCAGCCAATCGAAATCACTTGCCATTTACCAGAGCTGTGGCTATAAAATATCACACAATGTTGAAAGATCTGCTTTTAAAACAATTTCAGTTCTAAATGTTGAAATCAAGGTCTAGAGTAATTGCCCAAATAACACAACTAATAGCTACAATTCTTGAAACTAGGCACCTGGGTGAAGGCAAGGAAATTAAGTATAATCCATGTGGCTGAGACTAAGGAATCTCTGAAGGCATCATCCTCAGCTACCCAACATGATAGACTAAGAACAGATTTTTTATTTTTTAATTTTCCCTTCCCTTTTTAGCTCAAATATCAGGTCTTACATGTTAAGTGTATTTTCCTTTAAAAAGCAATAGGAAAAAGAATAGAAATAGTTTGCTGAACAGGTAGGGGTGCACGTATCTATTTTCCTGCAGGGCAATTGCTGGGATGATGTAATTATTCTGGATCCCCAGGTTCTGCATCACTGGTTGTGTAGAGCCCCAGCCTCAATGAATCAGAAGTTTCTTCTTAAAAGCACCAAAGCTCAAATATTCTTAACAGCATGTCTGTTAGAACACTTTTCAGAAAATATAAGGATGGTTTTGAATTCCCTCAGGTTGGAGTGAAATAAGATTTCTCACTTTTTAAAATTAATTTACTTACTACATTGCTGCTGTGCAAGTCTTTGGGTGAAGGTCATTATCACAGTAAAACAAGGTGAGAACAATTCCAGTAGCTGGAATACAGCAATGATATAAAACAATTTTATTGGAGTTTTCCTGGGGAGCAGAAAAGAGGGCAGTAATAAAATACTTACACCAGGGGGAATATTTGCAGACTTTAGACCTACCTAATTTACAAATGTAAAGTCAAGTGGTAATGCTTGTGCAAAATGTTGCCTTTGAATACATAGAAATCATGACACAAATCACAGCAAGGTGTTCAGCCAGAGATTTTTTTTTTTTTAAATGAGAGAAGATTTCATTACTGGCAGAAAAAAAGATTCAGAATTACTGTTCTGGGATTTATTTAGTTATTTCATTCAGTGAGATATAAAGGCAGCTGGTACCAGTGGAGCAGAAGGGAAAGATAAGAAAGCCATTACATTTGTCTTGTGTTACAGAAAGAGAGACAGAGCAAGTAGGAGGAGTAAGTACTTTTAGAAATTCAGTGGAATTTTATTTTGCAATTGATCCTCTAAAACTTGCTCTTGCACATAGCAGTATGTGCTCATACCCTGTGGGCATGAACTGAAACCACAGCCATGAATTTCAATGGGCTTTACTGGCACAATTACATAATTTTGTTGCCTACATCATGGCAAATTTTTTTCAGGAAGAAGAAAGATACAGAAGGTCTTGGGGAAAAAGTACTTTGCATCACTTTGTTTTGGGCAGTCATATTTCGTGGGATGCTGGCAGACATTTCCCACTGAGGTTGAGTTTTACATGAGATGAAATGAAGTAAAGCACACCAAACTTACATCACTTTTTCAGAATCCAATTCCTTTCATTGTCTTTGGGGTAATTCAGATTTCTTTTCCTATCTGAGTCTTAAGGGTGTCTCAAAAATATTCCAGAGATGGGCTTTTATTTTGGGAAAAAAAATACTTGTTTTCCTCATGTCCTAATAATCATATAAAAGAGGTTGCAGGTGCTGTTCACCCTCTGCTCTTCAAAGGTTGGAACTAACCCAGGTCAAAATTTCGACTTCATGAACTCAGTGGGAAAACTCCCACAGACTCTACTGGGGTCAGGAAAGGTAACATTAGATAATTGTCACTCTTCTGTCTTCCCTTTGGCCTCAATAAATTAAGTTGCAATGGTTCTGACTCAGATTTACAGATGTATGGTTTTCAAGTTCAAAAAGTTTTTGAATGAAAGCCGAGGCACATATTCTTTAAATGATTGCAGCATGTTTGGGATATGGTTAAGTTACAGGGTGTGTACAGCAGGGGAAAACACTGTGTAGATTAAGAATTGTTTACTCTGCAAACCCTAGGCAACATCCCCAGTGTTTAGAGTTATATGTGAGAGACACAGGATTTCTCTGAACTAACAAGATATAAATCAAATAATAGCAAGAAGACATATAATACTAATTACACATTCTTCTAAGTTGTGAGGATTTATTTTTCTAATTTATTTGGATGGATAAATTACCATTTGCACTAAAGTAGAATGGAGATTCTAAGTGTGTTGTCTGCTGAATTAGCTGTGGGATAATCAAGCTAAGGAGGAAATGGAGATAGTGTGGCTACAAGTTGTGAGGTGTCAGTCAGCATCATGCAGAAGAGTAGGGGCAAAACAAAACCAGTGCTGGGGATTTTAAGTGTTCTGTCCTAGAGCATATGCAGATGTTAAACAAACAAAGAAACTCAAGTCTTATACTAATGTACATTGACTTATATATTTCCTATGAAGTGGTGCCATTTTTCCAAAACAAAACTATTTGACTTTTCAATTCAAACAGAACAGATTGGCTGAAGTTAAAATAAATGAGATTTTGCATGTACTGTCAGGTATTTAACAGGCAGTTTTCTGACTGAGAACATTTGAAATGATCACAAAGTATACCTGATTTGACATTAATTTTATGGATTTTTTTCTGCTTACGCTGATAAATGATGATTTTCATCTATCCAGAGGTTTGGTCTCAGAAGAGAATAGAGATTTGGTGAAAAATAATCAAACAACCAAAAAACTTAATCTAAATTGTTGAAAGGATAGGATTATATTAAATAGCCCTTAAGGGGAACAAAAGCAAAAGAAAAATTGTTTCTTTTTTATGTAGACATTTGGAACAACACTATACCCTTGGAAAAATGCATTTTACATAGAGAAAAGGCACAGCTAATTTCTCAAATCAGAAGCAAGATATAAAATTCAGAAATCAACTTTCTTAAACTAATTGCTACAAGAAATCTGTGTACTGTCTGGGCACTAGACCAGAGCAATTTGTGTGTGGTCGTTTGAATGAAAAAACAACATGCAACTCTAATTGAAGGAAGGGGAATTCAGCCTGTAGAGTCATTGCTTACTAGTCAAGAGATTTTGAGATTTAAGGAAATATAGACTTGTCTTTATTCTAATATGTAGTTTTGGAGTAAATCAAGGAGTGCTCTGTTTGGATTAGATTTTGCTGAATGCCCCTGTTTACTTGTACTAAGTGCTGCTGAAGAAATAGAAGAAGACATAGACCAGACATTCTATAATTTAAACAGTCTGATAACAGAAAACCTAGAGTATGCTAAAGGGAAGTGTCTGTTGATTTTGATTTACATTTCATTCATTTACTAATTTAAATAGATTTAAAGCCACCTGCATTAATTTGAACATATTTGACTAAGAGTTGGCCAGGGACCAGAATAGCTGCAGAAGCAGCAAAAGAGAAGGAAAATCATGTTGTAGAGCTAGAAATAAGGTGAAATTTAGCAGTACAAATGAATTCATGAATATCTTAAGGCTAAAAAAAATTAAATTAGTGGCAAAAAAAAATTTAGTGGCAAAAATTAAATTAGTGTTTAATTAGTAATTATACATAAGTGCTGTGTAAGTGATGGATTAAAGCTTAAGGCTTAGGGTGCAGATACAGGCATTTCTGGGGAAGGTAGCATGGTGACCTGAAGAGTGTCAGCCTGGCCCCCAAAGAAGCCAAAATCCTGAATGAAACTCACTGACCCTCCAGTCACAGCATGGGGAGAGTTGGAGATATCAGGATGATGACCCAGAACTTGTCCTTAAGCAGAAATTATTTAGTGCAGGGCTGCAGCTGCACTCCCTCTTCATCCCCGAAAGGCCCAGGTCCAGGCTTGTCTGTCTGCTCAGCACAAATCTGACAGCTCATGTGGGAAAGGCAGTGTTTAGGACAGACTTCATCTTACCTGTTGAAAGTGAAAGGTCAGAACATGGCCAAAGCCAGACGTTTTGAGAGAAAGTGTGAGTCAGTGTTTAAGGTGCGGAACTCGGTAGTTTAACTCTGTACAAAATTCTCCTAGTTATGGTACTCAGCTGACCTGGGCTGGGATCCCAGATGTTGGGACTGCAGCCTGGAAGGAGACATGCATTCCACCCACACCCTGATAGCACAAACATTAGCAGAGGGACTGTGTTTCTCCAAGGTTAATGCCTTACCACAGGAATACAATCTGTTTTCCATCTGCCTCTCCGAGTTCTTCTCCCTCCACCAGTGAATCCTGGAGCAATTTCAGCAGTAGGCATGTGGAGTGTGCTTCCTTCCCTAAACCACAGAGTGATTAGGGTACTCTGCTCAGAGAAATGGGTTTGAATCCCTATAAGCAGGATAAAATATTATTTCAGTCTTTTTTGTCCAAATCCTGAGACTGGAAGCCAAAAGTAACATCAAAGCATCTTCATTTCCTTCCTGTGCTTAGCAAAGTTTTAGTAACATGATGGGCATGCAGTGCTTGTACAGTCCTCAGTTTGATCTTGCTTGCCAGCAAGGAAGGCATATGCTAATTGTAGTGGATTCAGTTGCCTGTCACTCAAAATTACTTATTTTGAGTATGACTGGGAAAAAAAAAAAAAAACATCCCTTGGGAATTCTTTGACTTTCTTTTTTTTGAATGGATTATATAGCAAATAATTTTACTCAGTTTTGTCCCACATTAGGAAACATAATATTTTCTTCTCTTCTGGATGCACAACACCCTCCAGGCCCATTCCACCCCACCCCATCCTGACCTCTTTTGTTTCTGAGACGTTTTTCTGCATGCACTGAGCTCCCTGTGTTAACGCGCTCCCTGTTGCAGCACACTGGTGGAACGTACAGTCCTGTTCCAGATACAAATGTTTGGCATGATGTTCCCAGCTTGGAGTTAACTGTTTATGCCTTTCCTCAGCAGCACGACAGCACTCTGTGATTAAATATGCTCAGATTTCTCCCTGTTCTGCTTTAGTTTATGTTGATCAAAAATATGACACTTAAATTCACCTACTTGGAACCCCACCAAAATAAATCATCTCTGTTTTGTTTGAAGTTGTGGCTCTCAGAACAAGCCAGTAAACTAAGGGAAAAAAAGCTACAATAAGTAGTATGCAACAATTTTTCCACATGCAAAATGAAGGTAGAATCAAAGAGGAGTACAATACTGGGCTGATACTGTGTCACTGTGCTGCAACAGAATTTTTATTTATTACCAAAAAACTATGTCTCTTTACAAGTACCTGAAAGGAAATTATAGTAAGGTGGGGGTCTGTCTCCCAAGTAACAAGCATTGGACAAGAGGAAATGGGCACAAGTTGCACCAGGGGAGGTTTAGATTGGATATTAGGAAAAATTCTTCACCAAAAGGTTTGTCAAGCACAGGAACAGGCTGCCCAGGAAAGTGGTTTGGTCACCTCCCTGGAGATATTTAAAAGATGTGAAGATGTGGCACTTAAGGACATAGGATTAAGTGGTGACTTGGTAGTGCTGGATTAACTGTTGGACACATGATCTTAAAAGTCTTTCCTAAGCTTAACAATTCCATGTCAATTGCAATAAGATTATTCTTAAATTGTGTGAATTTGGTTACCCTGAATTTAATTGCTGTAAAATAGAATTAAAATTAGTTCAGTTCTATTCACAAACTAACATTTTCAACATCTTCAAATATAGTATATTTGTATAGTAAAAGATGGAGAGAAGAAGGAAAGGGAAAGGGCTAAGATGAAAATCCTCATTCTTGTGTACGTCAGAATTCAAAATAGTCTCATTATTCCTACATTTGTCTGAAAATACTTCCATGGATAGCTAGCTTCTATTTTCTCAGAAAGGTCTCTATTTACCATGTTACAGTGTGTATAGCAGTGGAGCTGACAGAGTTTGGTTTTTTGTGGTTTTTATTGTTGTTGTTTTGGGGTGTCGTTGTTTTTGGTTTTTTCTTTTTTTTTTTTTTATTGAGCATTCAGATACTCAGTAGAACACAGAAACATGTAACAAAATTATTTTGGTACTTGATGGTGGTTTGGACACTGATGCAGTGTGTAGGAATCTGGCTTCCTTAGTTTAGGGAAATGGTTTGTTTGTACAAAGTATAACTGTAGCAAAGTATAAAAATGTATAATCAATGAAAATTTATTTGAAAAAACCCAAAAATATTTCAGTAGACGTTACTGCAGGAGAATAATAAGTGACTGTTCTTCAGCTGCACAGCACACAGTACCACCCCAAGAACAGGCTGCCCTATAAACAAGCACCAGCTGCTATCTGTTGTTTTACATTAATTATAAACCTTGTAAGGACAAAGGGTGATATCATCAAGTCCCAAAATCTTTTTATGTCAGTTTTAGGCCAGGTTCTGGTTTGTTTGAGTGCAGTTAATTTGACCGGTCTCATAAGTTGAATCTTACCCTTTTTCCTAAAATGTTTGAGATTCAAGATTGAGAGGCAAAGGTGATACCAGAAGCATGATCTAGCAGTTAAAGTCTGAAAACCAGGGAATACAGGCTCAGATTTTAAAGTTTTATGATTTTCAGACATTCCTCCCTAGGAAATATTCCAAGGTGAGCATCCAAAATTTAACTGTCACACTCCTGAAAAACTTGTCTCTGGTTTGGGTTCCAAGCTTGATCTTATTGTTGTTAAAGCACAATTTGCAAACCTGATCATTTGCTACTACTCCAGTGAAAATTATTGAAGTGGGCAGAACACCCTTAGATAATTGCTGTTTACAAAATGTTTCTTTTACTAAGGAACTTTATGTAAAAGCAAACTACAAGACTAAAGACAAAGCTGTTTCACACTCAGACTTTTCAAGATCTACTCTCAGGTTTCAGTTCCTTCCTTTCCTGCTCCACAAGCCAGTAACAGCCTGATCCAAATGGCAGAGGGATCACCCAGGGAAGGGAAAGGGTGCCAAGGGCTGGATCCCCCAGGGCCACATGCCCAGCACCAGCTGTGCAGTCAGGCTGCCTTGTCACCACTTGGTCTTGAGCTGTTCCCACATGGCAGCACCCATCAGCACCATAAGGGGTGGGTGGCTGCTTGTGGCCCTTGCCTGGAAAATCAAATAAGTCCTCCTGGAAGGGGTAAGAGAGGTTCCTGTGTGTTAGTATGAGAAGGAAAAAGAGAACACAGCAGAGAACACACCACCCATCTTATTGACTTCTTGGGGAAGCACCACAACTAATAGGTTATTACAAAGACAAGGAAATCCTTTTTCCTTGACATGGCCCCAGGCCAGTATTTCAGGGAGAAGAAAAAAAAAAAACAAATCTGCCAGAAGGGAGTGTAGGAACAGACTCCTCATTATGGCTATGGGATTTAAAAAATACTCATGTCTTGTGTTTTACCTTACTCTGGGTAACTAGAGAACAGAGGTAGGTTGGAAATCTCACAGGGTTCAGTGTTTTGGCATCAAAGTTTCCACACCCAGCACACATTAGATTCTGGGCATCTAATATGAGATTTGTTACTCCTTTTCAAGAGGTTGGAGTCCTGGCAGGGCTTGGCCTTTGAACCTTTCTCTTTCTTTTCCTAAGAGAACTCACAGAGGTAGAAACTTTGACCTGTCAAGAAGTAGATTCTGCAGAGCAAGAGAAAGTGATACAACTATCAACTCCATGACAAATGGCAGTGATTATATCCTAGCAGGCCATCTGTGACTAATTTATGGCATCACAGGTGCACAGGAGGCAAGTAGGCAGCTCAGTAGGGAAAGGAAGGACCAGTAATATTCTTTCCATGGGGACTTCAAAGGTTAATTGATTAGGGAAAGCACAAATTACACAGACTGTAATCATAGTTATGTTTGAACAACAAAATCAAAAGAAATTCTTAGTAAAGGGAAGGAAGGAAGGAAGGAAGGAAGGAAGGAAGGAAGGAAGGAAGGAAGGAAAGAAGGAAGGAAAAAGAAA
>VWZP01005668.1:1383868-1436647 GCA_013396995.1 Dicaeum eximium | reverse complement strand
AAGGAAGGAAGGAAGGAAGGAAGGAAGGAAGGAAGGAAGGAAATTGAAATATAAATGAAAAGTATTTTTATCCTTAAACTACCACATTGTTTTGCTTGCTTAAAACATTTTTTAAAGGCAAAGATGTATTTTTAGTGAAAATATTTTCTTCCATTGTAGTAACCAGTAAGAAAATATTGAACAGCTGTAATAGCTGTAGTGTAATACACCCTGTAGAAAGCAAAATATGTACTTGAAGTGAGCACTGGACAGTGAGCACAGCCTGATACAGTTCAGCACAGAGCACCAAAATGAACTAAGGTCAAACCTCCTCTTCCCTGATTTTGCAGCAGGTTGACTGACACTCTCTTCAAGAACAAGTCTGTATTTCTGCTTCTGACCTGGAATAAGCTGCTGAAATTTGCTCTGTGGGTGGAAAGGTGTGAGGCAGCCATGTGATGGCAGCAGTTTGGTCTTTGTTCTGATTCAAGCCCATCCAAGCAGGGGCCAGGAGCTGCTCAGGCTCAACTTCAGCACTGGGGTATTTCCTAAAATGAGGAGAGCATCATGTTTGGCTACCTCTGACCCCTCAGGCAGGGACCCATTGATATTTAGGGCAATGCTGGGAGAGTATTTGGAATGACTCACATGTTTTGGTTCTGTGGCACCTTAATGATTCTGCTGTAATGCTCCTGGCCCATGGATATTTGCTTCTTTCTGTGACAAAATCTGCACAATATTCATATAGGCATTTAAAATCCAAGTATTTGATATTATTCTTTTACAGTATTGAAAGTGTAGTCAATGATGCAGTAAAAAGAATTCTCAAGGCAACAAAGCCCAAATTAAAAACAAACAGAACAGCTTCAGCAGCAGTATTTTGGTTGCCTGTGCATTGGTTTGTTTGTTTTTCTATGATCACTGAATTTGCTTGAAAGGATGAAAATGATTATTTGAAAATAATTTTCTTTAACACCATTCAGTATGTGTCCCAGATCCCTAAGCATGAATTAGAAACAGATTTCATATAAAATATGACTGTAGTGAAGAGTAAAAATAATGAAAAATGTGATTATTAATTATTTTGGTTGCATACTGGCCAGAGGAAAAGCTTTTTATTCAAACAAATTATCATAATCTGAATTAATTCTATTAGTTTATTATCATGCTGAGAAAACTGGATTGTGAGTGAGAGCAAGGGATTCAAGAAAGCTCCATCTCATAGTCCTGGAAAAGAGATCTGTTAATGGGCTTCCTTGTAGTTGTCATCTGAGTGTAGTAAATGACTCCAAAATATGATGGCCTTATCCCAGATTCTGGAAGTGTCTAAGTAGGGGTTAATGAGGAGTAGGTGTTCCACTCTGCCTCTCTCTGTCTCTCTCTGTCTCTCTCTGTTGTGCCTTCTCTCCATAGACAAACCCTAGACCATAATCCTGCAGTGAGATTCAGACAGATTGGCTGAATTCCACACTGATGAAAAACATGTTCCTCTTCTAAAATCATAAGATTGGCCCGTTAATCAATAAATGCATGCTAAAAGCAACAACAGCAGCAACAAAACCAAAACAAACAAACCAAAACAAACCAAAACAAAAAACAAACAAACAAAAAAAACCCCCAAACAACAAAAAACCAAAAATACCCTTCTGGAATCCTTCCACTGGTTTATAAGTTTTAAACTTTATTTTTAAATTTCTCTGGTTTTCATAGTGAGGAAAAACTGTAAGATTTTTCTTAGAAGTGGAATTGAAGATGTCATTCTGATGTAATAGGCGGTTTCAAAAAATTGAGATACAAGAAAAACGTCTTGAATGATCTTAAATGTAGAATGGTTATTGTCATTGCTATATCAAATGCAAGCATTCAAATAGCAAATTATAAACCAGAGAAAGAGGAATGGAATTTTTTGAACATCCCAGGCATTAACATTTTTGCTCTGTCTCCAATGAAAATTTAATTACTTCACTGTTATTTTGTTATATATTTCTTTTTGCAGATAAAAAGATATTTTTCATGGAGCTCCCTTTTGGTGCTTTTTTAATGCCTCATTTGAGGGAGGTGTAGTTAAGGTGATTATTGATTCTTGCTCTCCAACTGCCAAAGTTGGTCTGATTTAATCAGAAAATAGATTATGCTGGTTTGGGCTGGCATAGAATTAGGTAAAAGCCATTATTTTTACTTTTTGTAGAATATTATCTGGTTGCAATATTGATTTTTCAGAGATGGACAAATGCCACAGGAAAATACCTTTTCACAGAGAGGATTCAAGGAGCTCTAGGGATGGTGTTTAGGCAGATAATCTCTGTTTGAGTAACATTTTCCCTGAAGTGTGGGTTGGTTCAGGAAAGTATTTGCTTTCCTGATAAGAAGCCTTTGGACATTTTCCCAGGTAGTGGAACTAATTCCTATGATACACTTGTATACTGTTACAATCAAATCTTGATATCTTAACCCACTTTTCAAAAAATGTTGTGTTTTAACTTTCCACTCCTTAGCCTGCAGGTGAGATTAATTTCATTATCCTTTCTGCCTTGGCAGATCCTATAGGACCCCTCATCTCCAGGGTGTTTTTTTCATAACAAAAGTATTTAAAAATTTAGTTTGTAATCAACTAACACATAGAAAACAAGCAGCATGATTTGAAGCTTAATCTTCAGGTGCTTCTTAAAAAAACTAAAGCCAAATGGATCTCTAATAGAATATTTTACTTATTTACATTGGAAACAGCTTTAGGTGGATGAGGTTTGCCAGTGATGTACATATGAGAAAGTGTTATTTCTGTGCATATGGATCCTGTTCTATTAAACAATAAATACAACTGTGAAGATCAGAGCAGCAGCTTTATATATACACAGAAGAAGGAATAGGCTCACCAACATTAATCAAACCCCCAAACACCAATTTTTCTGCTGAGGGGAAAATAAAGGAGAAAAAAAGTCTTCTACCTACAGAGAATTGATACAGAATTTATTGCATAAGCACATACTCAGTTTCCTCCTGATGGCTAGTCATAAACCATAGTTCTTTTCTTTGTCTTCTTCTTGAGTTATAGCTTAACAAATCATGATTTTGGCCTGCAGACTGCATGCTATCTGCTTTCTGCACTGTTGCCTTACTCTTCCTTCTCTATGGTGTTTCAGTGGTCCATGTCTCAAAAAAAAATACTCTCCTCTGCTCTGGTTTTTTTTTCTCCAGGATGCCTCAAAAATAGTTCTAATACAAATCTTCTTGCAAAATCATATTTACATACATAATTTCTAGGATTTATACCAGAAATACAGAGAAAAAAATTGTTTTCACAGTTTGTTAAAAAAACCAATAAAGAGTGATTGTGAAGGTGAAATGTCAACAGGAATTCCTGTGTTGCATCAGGAATTTTGAACCAGCATGGCAAAAATAAGAAAAGGACACATTTAAATCACTTTATGTGGCTCCTTCAGCTATACAGAGAAATAGAGATCAGAACAGGACAAAAGAGCCATTCAAGTTATATACACTAATAAATTTAGAAAGAAAATTATGGCAAAAATGAAAGACAGAAAGTAAATTCTGAAATTAATTTTGTGTCACTCCTTCATTTCTTTCAGGCTTACACTCATCATGTCTTTTCTCATGACAGACCTTATATTTAGGCATTAAAATAAGTGCTGTAAGCTCAAGTCTGAATTTATTTAGGCCACAGATTTCAAATTCAGCCTGTCCTGACATTTGCATTTCTTCACATTTGAAAGGATGGACCTTAAGAACTCACTGCTTGAATCAGAACTTTCTTAATTTGGCTGTCAGAACAAAAATTACTTTTACCCAAGCTACAGAGGATTACTAAAGCTCTACTTTAAGCCTCACATTTACCTCAATTAGTGTGCTTGAGGAGTGTGGTTGCACTTAGTACAGTATACAGATAAAATTTTTTTCTCCTCACCTCTAAAGGCCAGTTAGGGTCAAGTCAGCTCACATTAAACTCAGCTGTTTGGCCTGATTTTTAATTTTTCTTTTTTCCTGGATCATATGATTTAATAAATCAGCTGTAAAAACTTGCATATTGTTGAACCTCAATTGCTTCTGACATGCACTTGATAAACACAGCACAAAGTGTTGACATATTGTAAACCAGATCAGGGCCAGTTGATACATGAACATTCCCTGCATTGTGAATTCCAGTTGCGTGGAGCAACCACTTTGGGGATTGAGGGGTTATTTCTCACTGTCCAAATGATGGATGGAAGATATCAAACAGCTGAAGTGCCTTTGTACAATGACTCAAGTAGTAGAGCATGACAAATAAATGAGTATTTTATATTTAATAATCTCTCAGTAAACAAACAAAACCCAACAACTTAAACAACCAAAACCAAACCAAAACAAACAAAAAAAAGAAACAACTGAATTGCACCTTTGATATTTAGGGAGATAGAAGGCATAACAGCTTAATTTCCTTGGATAGTATTTCTAGCACAGCTTAATGACTTAATTAATGTTATCTGTAACTGTGGGGTGCAATTGTTTAAAAGCATCCAGACTGATTTGACTTGACAGGTTTTATTATGGTTAGAAATTGAAATAAATGGTTGCAATGCTCTGAACATGAAAGTAGCGACAGGTAGTGGGGAAAAGGTGATGAGTGAAGAAGAGGAAAAAAAGAAAAAAAGTCTGGAAACAAGTGGCCCATTGAGAAAGAACAGAAAAGTGAAGCCAAGAACCAGACAATGGTAGCAAGGACGACTGAGAGAATGAGCTCAAGCCATGAGATTTGTTGTTTGGTTGCTTTTGATTATTTACTGGTGAAAACAGAGTGAGTTATTGTACTAAAATCCATTAGTTTACAATTTAGCCCAGAGACTAGAGACAGCTGTGGCCTAAATTGAGACACGTTGTAGAGCAAAAGGGTAAGTATGAGGGCTGGTAAAAGGGAAATTAAGGCAATTATAACAATATAAATTGTTTATAGGCACAGGGAAAAAAATGAACAGCACAGTTACAGGAAGCAATGTCCCTTTTCTTTATTTGCTCATTTTTATGGATCCATGTTCTTACAGCTGTGTATTTTTCAATCAGGCAGAAAACAGAGCAGAGAGAACTCAGACAGTAGGGGTGGGAAAAGCAAGGCTTTATGCTTCCCTGGTTTCTGGGTGAAGAGGCTGTCTGTGAATATCCCAGGTACAAGGAAAACTTTGGGTAAATTCAAAGCAAGCTGTTTTCCTTTCAGCACCTTTGTCCTGAGCCCTGCAGCTGGCCTGGGATGGAATCCATGGCTGTGTGGCCACAGGAGGTTTGGTCATGGCCCTTCAGCTCTGGCAGGAAGCGAAGAGGCAAAGGCAAGCACTGAGCTTAGCCAGGCACACAGAAAGCACCAGCTCAGGTGCTTAATGCTGCAGCTGATGCCTCAGGTTTTAGCTTTTATATTTTTCAGATTGTGTGCTGCTTTAGTGTCTAAGTCTGAGCTTCATATTAGGGGATGGTGAGCTCTCTTCACAGAGCAGGCAGACAAAACAATTCCTTCTCCAGCTGGGGACCAAGGACAAATAATCCAAATTTCAGGCCCAAGAGCATGGTAGACTGAACATAGAACAATGGTAGACTGAAGATAGAAAAATAAGAAGGATGGGATTTCATGGGCTAAAGCTGTAAATGGACAATTAACTCCAATATGCAAATGAAAGAGAACTTATAAAAGTGAGAGACCCCGTGCCCGGTGTCCATTTTGGTTCATCTTGGGTGTAGTCCTGGCTGGCTCCTCTGCTGCCCAAGGTGGATCCATTGAGGTCTCCTAATAAATCCCTACTTTATTCTTTAGGTCACTCTAGTCTCTGTTCTAGGTCAGCCTTCTCAAGGCATCACAGCCAACACCTTCTCTTCGTCCTTTCATCAAGCCACAATGTTAGTGGCAAGATCAAAGGGATTAAAACAAAATCCTGTGGGACAGTTGTACATTCTTACTGATGCTGCTGAGAAACACTGAGCCAGCACTGCATCTTACAGTTAAAACCTTATGTGACTGCTGTCAGTGAAAACACCAATGAAAACACCATC
The DNA here is from genome assembly GCA_013396995.1 of Dicaeum eximium. Lineage (NCBI taxonomy): Eukaryota > Metazoa > Chordata > Aves > Passeriformes > Dicaeidae > Dicaeum > Dicaeum eximium. Next base: position 1,430,638 of record VWZP01005668.1, on the reverse strand, counting down.
ATTGCTGAAGTTTCACTGTGGGATGCACTTAAATCTTGTTTCTTTTCCCCCAAATGCTAACAATAACAAAATGTCATAACACAATTGCCAAATATATATCTTTTAAAAGAGGCAGCAGGAAGTGCGCTCAGAAATGAATTGCAATGTGATTTAAAAAAATTTGAAAAACCTCTCCACCCAAATGCTGCAGAAGAAAGGAAAAAAAATGTGCTTGAAGATCTGTGTAAGAATATCTTGAAAAACAAGGAAAAGTTTGAGATTCATTTTTTTCCCTGCATGGAAAAAGGAGGAGTATTTTTGGGTAGGGCTATACCTTTTTTCTCAGGATACAAAACAGTGAGAAAGCAGAATGAAGAGCACAGAAACAGTCAAGGAAGTACTTAGTAAAAGGAAGGGTGCTGTTTATTCTCCAGTTTCACAAGGAAAAAAACCTTGAAAAACTCTGTGAAATGGGTGTGGCCAGGACAGTAGATGTAAGTTCAGTTCTTGATATTTCCTTTAAAAATAACTTTACATTGTGCTTCTACTGCAGGTAACACAACCGAAATTACTCTCCTAGAAAATGCTGTCCCAACCATTTAATGGTGCCCCAACCAATACAATAATATTGCACAGGGTTTTTCAAAGGAGCTTCCTGAAGAGTGCAGAGGAGAAAGTTACATTTTTTTTTCAACATTGTGGAAAAATTCCAGATACATGACAGTAAGCTGGAACAGGATTTTGGCCAGAAATTCTCAGAAACTGTAAGACAGAAAATATTCCCTTTTCATGGGGAAAAAAAAAAAAAAGAGAAAGAAAGAAACGACATTTGTATCGTACTGTAAGCCAATATAAAGGGATTAATTAGCACCCTGAGAAGGTGACAATAGTTAGTGCCATCCCACCCAAACGCCACAGGGGATGCACAGATAATTCACACTCTTATTTGAGACACCAGCTCTTCTTGGGAGAAGCAATAGAGCATCTGTGCAAGCACAAAAGACAAAAAAATATGGCTTGAAAAGGCCCCAAGAAACCAACACACTCCCTGAAGACCCCAGACACACTTTACATTTGACCCTGGAGCCGGGAGAGGCAGCAGACACTGCCAGAGTGCTCCTGGAGAAAGGGAAGATGCAATGACACAGAAGGAATGTGGAAACTTGAAAACAGACTTGGCAGCAAGTGAATAGCTGAAACTGGTGACCAAGTGATGGATGGGTAATATGAAGTGACAATGAACAGAGAAAATTATTTCCCTGCGGAGCAGGCCTTTTTGGGCCTGTATCTATTGCCTGTAATTTATTTTTGAATGTGATTCTGCAGTTAATCATCTAGTCCTGAGGCATGTGCATCAATTTGTGAGGCCTTTTCTTGCACTTGTAGGGATTCCTAAGTAGATTTCATAGACCTTTCATGGGGTTTTTTCTTCTCCTGCTGTTCACACCACATTAAGGGCTAAGCCTTTCTTGAAGAGGTGGACAAAGAATGTCTTGCAGATTTCAGCTTCTGTTTTTTTAAAGTAACTCACTCTTACAAACTAAACCCACAGACTATATATTAAAAACTCTTTGAAAAAAGGTTGGTTATTTATTCTGTGAAATGTATAACCAGATGAAGACAAGAGAGTCTAGAAAGAAAAACTTTTCTAATCAGACTTAGTTTTATATTTTGAAGTCCAAATTTATCATTAAAATACAGAATTTATTGAAAACTGTGCTTGTACTTTAATTCCCTACCAGAATTTTCTCCAAAAAAAGTTTTAATAGAAACAAATGACAATAGCTTTCAGAAGACATAATATTTGAATGTAGTTTTTGGTGTGATAATTCACTCCAAATCATTACTCTGTGTTAGAAGAACTCTCTTTTCAAAAGTGAAACTGCCTGGGCACAGAACTGCACACTGAATCCTGTAGGACACAAGCATTTTTGTGGAAGGCACAGAGAATCTGCATCATGGCCAGTTCAGTGAGGAGCAGCTCTCCAAAGGAAGGTGCTGGGTATCTGCATGCATAGAAACATTTTTATCTAGTGTCATCTGTTCCCATTTAAACATTTTTTTGGAGCAAATGCTGTAATTTAGAAAACAAATGAAGAGATTTTGTTAGTCTCTTGGATGCAATAATTAATTTCTCTCTCATATAAATTTAATATTAGCTTGGTAAATTAAAAATATGCTAAACACATAAAATATCCATCTTTGCTAGGTCTTTTAAAACACATCAAGGATAGAACTGAAATTATAGTAGCTGCCATAAAAAAAACTTTAGTGCAGTGATTCAGCAATTATTTCCTTCCCAGAGAAAGGAATATGACTAATCAGATACTCTTGGGTGGCATTGCTGAGAAATGTTGACTTTTTAATGATGGTTGTGGTGCATACAGAGATGTAGAGGAGCACAATTAGAAATGCTGAGCAGAATTGAAGGAGAGGGAAAAGCTGATAAGCAGGACATCCTGGCCACTGAATTTGTTACCCTGAGGAACAACACAGTTATGCCTGAACATTGTTGTGCCCTTTCTTGCATTTTTTATGCATTTGGTTGTAATCTCTTGGTGTCAAGTATTGCAATTTATGACAGGGACCATGCTGTTAATTCCAAGACTTTTTACTAATTCTGCTGCAAGAGGAGACTGTAACCAGTGCAGACCCCAGCCTGCAGGCTCATGTCAGGGATGCTGAGTGCAGGTTACCTGCTGCAGCAGGAGTGGCCTTCCTGCACATACCCAGTAGCCACAGCTTTACTGAGACTCTGGCAGTGGAAGAGCTCCAGCTCCTGCCCCAAAGGAGGGGTGGGGACAGGCTGCTGTTCACTAGACAGAGTCCCCATTGTGCCCCTGAGCCAGCCATGCTCTGGCCTCACTGACAGCAAAACTTCTCATGGAATAGATGGACTCAACCCATAGCTGGGTCAGTGGCATCTTTGTCAAAATGGCAAATCCATTTTTTTTTTTCTAGTTCCCAACTTAGTGGATTTATTGCATGATCTTACATCCAGTTCTCACATTGAAATTGTAGAGACTTGATGGTTAAATCTCTCTTTCTCCCCCATCATATTCATACACTCATTTGGAAGTCAGAACTCCAAGGTTTGGGAGTATGTATACAAAACAAAGCTGCAGACATCCTCAGGATCAGCCATGCACTGGGGCAAACAAGGGACAGAAGTGGAATGAAATCTTTTGTTTCTTTATCCATGAGATTGTAGCAGCTTATCCTCATTATTGGTTTAACCACTGCTAATGAAAACTAGTTTTTATATATATATGAGAAACATACATACATAAAAATATAAATACAAATATAAAAAGAAAAATAAAAGTCCATACAAGCTTTGTGAATCCAAAGTATGGGTTTTTTACTTAGGCTTTACTACTGTGGCTGTTCTTCTGCACTAGAACTCTTATCCATGCTGATTTGTGGCCTTACAAATTGGGCATCACAACTTTTCTAATCTGACCACAAAGATGCTGATGAGACATGTTTCTGATTGCAAACAGTATTAGTCTTGTCTTTGAAAGGCCAGATAATAAAAATATAATATTCTTTCTTGTCTATATAACAAAGACATAGTTTATTACATTATCTATTTCCTGTTGCTATCAATTTTTGTCAATATAAACAAAATAAAAATGTAATATGTTTATTATCTGCAAGACACTTAAGGATTGTCAAAATGTTTGCTCTTCCAAGGAGTATTTCCAGACACAATTTCTAGATCCTAACAAAAGTGTTGGGCAACTTATAGNAAAAAAAAAAAAAGGCTCACACAATAATGTGACAATTCTGATATATTGAAAACAAGTATAATTTTTTGCATGGGTCAGTGACAAAAAAATCAGATCAGGACATAGTTGGAGCCCTGGTTTTGAGCTCAAACTTTTATCTCCCCTTGAGAAAGGGAGAGGTTATTACTCAGAAGCAGAGCTTGTATCAACATCAAGCTTTGTATGTCACAGGCTTTTAGTTAATATGAAGTCATGAGGAAAAAATGTGTATTCAGTTTTCCTGGCTTTCCCCAGAGTGCTCCCCAGAGCAGCAGGTGCTGCATGCAGCATGCACAAGCTCAGTCATATGGCAGGAGCCAGGAGCAGATTGCAGGCTCGGGGACACAGCGATCAGGACCCGCGGCTCTCTGTTTGCCAGCCAGAGGAGAAGGGCACAAAGAATCCTAGCGCTGATTTTTCGGCTTTAATCGCTTCAAAAGCCAGGTCAAAAGCATACCATCTCCATGATTATGGTGCTTCTGATGTCCCAGGGGCTGGCACAGGTCTGTGGTGTCCCTCCCTGGCCTGTGCAGCCTCAGCCAGGCTGGTTACCAGCCCCAGCGCACCCTGTGCTGTGATCGAAGCTTCAGCACTATTTGCCCCCCAAAGGACACGTTCACTCTGGCATGTATTTGAAGGCATCCTACCCTGCATATCTGTTTTGCAATCTACTCACTAATGGGTCTTCTTCTGATCATGATTTATGCAGGGCTTGCAGACAATGAGCAACCCTTTCAAAAAGGGCTATGGACAGATGTTTATTTATCATTATTCTACTGACTCTGATGTGGTCACTGAGAGCAATATGAACCAAATTATTCTTTCATAAAGTTTTGTTTTTCTCTCCAAGCATTTGAAGAAATTGAAGTCCAGAGTATTGAAAACGTAAGTTGTTAATGTATTTCTTTAATGAGAAAGAAAGAAGCACAAATGTAAAGCCATTGCTTACAAAAGACCTCTATTCAAAATAGTTTGGCTTCAGTAGCAAAAAAAAAAGTTTAATACTATTCAAGCTAAAGTTGTTTTAAAACTGGATCATTTGAGAAATCCAATTTGCAGCACAGCCATACAAACAGTTGTATTGGTCGGATCAGCTGGAAGGGTGTGATATGAAAATTGGAAAAAGCATCTTGAGGTGGGAAAGAAAGGGGTTTGCATTCATTCAGCCCCCAAAGCCAGCATGAAACAATGAACAGAGTGGATTATTAAGTGGATTTCTACTTACCTAAAATGAGCAACAGAGACAGGCAAATTCCAACTAGGTAAGCAAGAGCTCAAATAGTCTTTTAGAAGGAAGTGTTCCGTTCCCAAACTGCACTGATAAAACAGTTATAACAGGTTATATCTCAGGCTTTTGGAAATTATCCTTGATCAGATTTGCCCATACTGAAAGAATTTGTTGAAGGACTATCCTGTAACTCCTGTTTAGTGCACTTTCCACACACAGAGGGGATTGCTGCCTTAAGATCAATCCTTAAATGAACAAATATCCAGAGAGAATAAAATAGTAGCTAACATTACAATAGTAAAAAAATTTGCTTTGCAAAGGCAGTGATGTTAAACAAATTGTCTTCGGCATTAAACAGAATATAGGCTCTAACATCACCAGTAGAGCTGGTAACCTACAGGCATCAACTGGAATCATTCAGTTTGAATGAATTGCCTTGTAGAAGAACACAAAGGAAATGGTAGAGAGAAAATTGTAACAGAATATGAAAACAGTCAAGGAAATAGGAATCTGTGTGACCTAAACCTGAAAAATAACACGGAAAACTAATTTTTTATCTTGATAGAGAATAAGGCCAATTGTTTACATGGGGATTTGGCTACCACAAGTGGCTTTTGGCTTTTTTTCCTAGATAAACATATTGAAGAACCTCAGGTTGCCTGCAAATATAACTTGTAATTTCTGCTGTGGACACATGTAGTGTGTTCCATGGATGCCCAAGCAAATTGAGTCAGTAGGGCAGAAGCCACAGGGCACCACACTGTGGATCCCAGAGCAGTATCAGCTTGTCCCAAAATAGGAGCATCACATGAGACCAAAGGCCTTCCTGAATTAATAAATGACGACTCTTGATATTTTAGAAACAGGGTCTTGTGTATATAATTCCTTCTTTGAACCCTGCTGTAACAATTTCTGGATTGCTTTCCCTATAAGACACTACTTCATGATATAAATATATGTATGAATACTAAGAATAAAGGAAATCCACTGAAATATCAAAACCTGAGAACTGAAATAAAATTTTGGCACCCTAAACAAACCATATAATGGTCAACCTATTTTATACATTTCTTAAAATGTTACTGTGTTTCTTCAAAATTGCTTAGTTTTCTTTCGTAGTAGTCACCTTTTTAACACAGGATTTTTTATTCTTTGCTTTGAAATACCTGTGAAAAATTTGCCACAGAATAGACTGAGATAAGCATGAGCAAAAAAAAAAGCTCACTTAAGCTTTTCACTTCTCTAAGAGCTAAAATTTGCATTCAGGTGAATAAGGAATTGTAAAATTATTCTTTTCCAGCTTTAACAGTACTGGGAATAGAAAGAAAAATCTCTGGAGATCTGACAAAGGAGATATGAGAGAAATAGAAATGAAAAAAGAAATGAAACAGATCATTTTATAGTGTTAATGATGTGTAGCTATGAAATCCTTGCTTGAATCACCAGAACTACAACACATTTTTCCTTCTGAGTCCCTGGTGCAATATTTAAAAACATTTTACTGGTATGAATGTGAGTCAGTAGTTTCTGTGAAGTCTTGAGTACTGTTATAAAAACAGCTGAGTGTCCTTTCTTGGCACCCAAGAAGGAGTTCCAAGCTGAATTTTTTTAGAAAAAGAAGAAAGCTCAGGAGAAAAAAAACGAATCTCATGCAACTAAACTCATTTCACCCTCACAGACACAGCTGGTGGAGCTTGCACTTGCTCCCAGTCCTCTTTGAGCTCTGTGTGTGGAAGGTGTTGTGTCCTCTGCTCTGGTGTCTAGTTGCCAGAGCCTATAGACTCACTGATGTCAGCAGGAAGATGTTCAATGATTTAAGTGAGTTTTGGAAAACATCCCATATTTCTGATCTTCTTTATGTAGAAGAAAATTGTAACTCTTAGTTCCAGCCAGAGATAACAGGAGGGTAAATGAATATATGAATATGCGGCAAATGATGTGAACTAATTTTTTTTATAATATGGAATGGGATCAAAATGTGTACTAATTATTTAAAATATGTACAGTTCATGTATCAAGGTCAAATCACAGACAGTCCTAAAGTTGAAAATAAACAAATTTATGAAGTCACATATCTCAGAAATGGCTGTTATTTGCCTCTCTGTATCTCTTTGGTGGAAGGCCTTTGTGAACAGCCTGTCACACTTCTGATACACTTTGTCAGCATGGAATGTTTGCTGGCAAGTAAGAAAAGGAAATACTTGCTGGTGGTGGTGGAGAAGCAAAACTGTTCAGAGATAGCTGTGCCATGATAGTGAGCAGCCTGTTCACCACTGCAATCCCACAATCCCTGATTGCAGTGTGGGGCAATTCCAGCACACTCCACACACAAATGTAACTCAGAACATGTGCAAACCAAACCAGTTAGAACTGCATGAACTGGCATTTTGTACTTCTGTGGCAGATTTTTGCTGGCTGTACAAGAACAGATTCTCTCTGGTCCAGCAGACATCTCCACAGTTAATCCTTCAAAATGTTTTGAACAAATCTGAACCAGCAGAATGGGTTTATATTGTATCAGCTCTTTGTGGCATGTGGCCACAGAGTTTTGGAACTGATAGAAAGAGCCTCAAAGCCAAAGTTTTTGTCTTTCTGAACCCTAGCCCTGGTAAACATGAAAATCACTTTTGTTCCATTGTACCAGATACTACCATGCTGAATGGTTTACAAATGGGACATATGTGGTCTCTGCAATATGAACACACAGAATTTTACTTTAAAACAGGATCAAATTATTGCACAAAAAAAAATAGACTTTCTTTTTTTCCTTTCTTTTTTTCCTTTTTGTTTTCCTATTCAGGTGACTTGAGAGCAGTGCTAACCTCATGCTTGTTGGCTTTAACTCTATGCTGATATTCACTCATTCAGGCACACTGCATGGATCTATTCTTTAATGGGAAAAATTCCAGAGGATGTAGCACTTTGTCTCCCTGTTCCTTTCCTCAACCTTGAATACTTGCCCTAGGAACAGAAAGTACCCAGGAACCAACCAAATCCGAGACCTTATCCAGTGGGATGCTGCTCATACTGATCTGCTTGTTCTGCTTCTAAAAAGCAGATTGCTCCCCACTTTTAAAAGGTGATGTCATGACAGGGGAGCAAATAGAAACCGTGGCACCCACCACAACTCTCACTCCTCTTCTGAGTGAACGTAACTGACTTAGGTATTCAACCTAAATGTATCCTGACCTAATAATGTATTATTACCTTCATGTTATACAACTGGGAGCATCAGGAAACATGTTTTTTTTTTTTTTTGCCTTCTCTAAACTCACTTTATTCAACTATGGTGGAGCTTGAGAGCTTAAAGGGGAATACATCGATAAGATAAATTTGTGTATGAGACAAACAAGTCAAACAGAATGACACATAATAAAAGCATCAAGTCTGTTGTTTATATCCTAAGTTAATCATATTTTAGCAGCAACTGAGAGCCTCAGGAGACAGAGATAAGTTAATGAACACCAAGGGACAAATGAAGACTTCTGTGACACAAAAGTCATGCTAGTTCTTTGATTAAGGATGCCTGGTTTCTTACCAGCACAAAAAAACACAGATTTTTTTCCTCAAATCTTTTTTTCTTAACCTCCAATTCACTGGAGGCAGCAATTCAGTGGGGGACTGATCCAGTTCCACTGTAGTCAGTAGAAAAGATGCTGACTGGGATTTGGATCAAGTCCTTACAACACTACAGGGTGGGGTTAACAATGTAAAAAGCTAGCATTTCCAGATCTATCTAAGACCAGATGTGCAAGGCAGGAAACCATATGATTAGATTTAAACAATAAATAAAAAAGGAGTTGCCCTTGTTTAGAAGCAATTTCCACCAGTGGAGATTTTCTAGCCATGACTACATGCAGCAGGATTCAGCATTAAGTCCCTGAGTGGCTGAACCTCTATCCAGCAAAGCCTGCTGAATCTTTAGGGAGTCAGGATTAGCTGAAAGAACAAACATAAGAGATCACTTCGTGTCCAGCTAAAGCCAACAAAGGTTTAAATACTGAACTTTCTTCTGGTTTTCATTTTCAGCATTTTGAGCTAGTTATCTTTTTTGAATCTCCATTGCTGCAGGATCCTTTTAACTGTTGTAGTGTGTTTCCAGTTAATAAAAGTAGGCATTGCTTGAAACAAGACATATTCCTTGAAAGGTGTTTTGCCTTCCCTTTCCTTATTTTTCTGTCTCCTTCCCTCCCTTCCCTTGTTTTTCTCTCCATTCTCTTGTCTTTCTTCCTTTGTACATTTCCTCCCCTCTTTCTTTCAACTCTTTCATGGAAAAACCACCAAAACTGCAAAACTCAAAATAAAAATTAAAAAACCAAAACAAACCAAAACCAATATCTCAGACCAAAGCCAAGTGTCTTCTATATGATGGCCTTACTTATTTCAGCAATATAAGCACATGATGGTGGTTACTGAAACAAGCACAATCTGCACCTCTTCCTTCATGTACACTTTGTATAATGAGACTTGCCTGTTTAAACTGGGTTGAAAATATTCTATTGCAGTTTTTTGGGGATTTTTTTGCAATCAGGTTTGCAATTTTTTTTTCCACTGATACAAGTGTTTAAAGGAACTGGAAGGCAAATCTGAAATTTTCTAGCTTTCTGTATGTTTCACATGTATGGCTGGAAATTCTGACTCAGTAATTTCTGAGGTCATTTACCATTGCAAAACATTCAATCAAATGTGCAGTGGTGAGAGAGAGGGGAGGTAGGAGGTTACTCATAACTGGATCAGCCCCCAGAACCTAATCAGATAGTTGGTCAGTGTTTTCAGGATAAAGGACCCTGTGCTAACTTGTCCTTAAGACTAAAAGTTTTCACAACTGTGAGTAACTGGATCAGCATTTAGAAGCAGCCACTATGCAAAAGGTGCCTGAATAGGAGATGTTGTTAGTCTTAGACATATTTAAAAGTCTAAATTTACTAGTCACTGTTTTCCCATTTATTATCACTGTGTAAGTAAGTAAGTAAGTAAGTAAGGATTTATATGTTAGCACAAAGGTGAACACTGTCCTGTTTTTATTTCCATTCTTTTTGTGTCAAGGAGGAAATAACACACACCTGGAATGTGAACCTCTCCCCCTACTCCAAGAGCAGTTTGACAGAACAAAACACTACTGTTATAAATCCCAAGGCAGATGCTGTGAAAGCTTCTCTCTACCTTGCCTAGTATCACATTTACTGCTACAGTTAAAAGATCTCTATACTGTGGCAATAATAACTAAAGGATAAATTTAGATGCTATTTTTTTCCCCTTCACAGAAGAACATATTATAGCAACGTTACTTTCCTAACAAGAAAATTGACCATTTATTTTGTGCCTAAAAATGTAGGTTTAGATAGTAAGAAAAATAGCAACATTCCTAAATAATGTATGGAACTAGTATGGTGCAGAAGGCAGAAGATCAGTTTCTGGGATGTTGTTCAAAACCACTGCAGAATATGTATGCATGGGAGAAATCGATTCTTCAGCTTGGTGGAGGTCAGCCTGTTCCAGCTGAGGTCATTCTGATTAGTTTGGGCAGCTACCAAGCCAGCTGGTAAACAGATGCATTCTTATATGTTGATGGTTTAGAATAAATCAGGCCAAACACTTTGATTGTGCTTGATGCAAGGAATCGGATAAATACAGCCTTGTGTTTTCTTTAATTTTCTGTTTGAAATTTTTAGGCAGCAAAAATATAGTATTATACTTAGGAAAATAAGTTGACAACATATAGAAACCATGAAGTGGAACTGAGCAAAAGAATTTGTCTGAGCTACAGCATCCCATCATTGCTACTGTGCAATTTCTGGTGGGTGTTTGCAAGCACCCTGTGTCAAAAGTGCCATTTTTCATTTATTTTACAGGAATTCCCTGAGGTATGAAGCAAGTTCTGGGCGTATTCCTTCCTAGCAAGGTGTTATGTGTATCTGACTGCAAGGCAGACATGCTTTTGCAATTTTTCCAAAAAAAATCACAATGTCTGCTGTAAAAGCTGCTTTTGCTCTTCTGGAAAGATATTGCTCATAATCAGTCACAGCACTCAGTTCTTTTTCATTCCCTTTCCCTTCCCCCAGTTTGGGGGAGTTGGGGGAGGGTTGAGAGGCAGTGAGTGGGTTTGTTTTGTTTTGTTTTGTTTTTTCATGGACTTTATTCAGGCTTGGCCTTAATTAGATTGTCTCAGAAAATTTATGGTCCCTTATATGGCAGTCTTTGGCTTTTACACAAACACAGCCACAGATGCACTGAGTTGGATTCTTCTGCTGCTTCCTATATTCCCACTTTCTCCACTCACCCCGTGGCATATCACTGATTTACACCACTGCAAATGGTCAAATAATATCCATCTGTTGGCTTCACAGACACACACTGGATGCTTCTCTTGTTAAACGATACCTTTTTAAATTGTCATTTCTGTGGGTATCTGATTCCAAAGTAACTAAAGCAGGGGGTGCAGTGGCAGGGAGGGACAGGACAGGGACAGAAGAGAGGGTCTGTACAGTGCCAGGGGTCAGCAGAGCAAAACCACCTGTTGGTAGAAGTCTCAGATCTGCCCAAGGACTGCTGCAATTGCTCAGTGTTAACTCATCAGAAAATACTAAAGGGGAAGGTTAATTCTGGGTTTCTTTCATTAAAGTCACAACTACAACCATGCTATGAAATAGAAACCGTTGAGCCCATCAGAAAGTTGTTGATAAAAGATGCATCTAGTAACTTCTGCATACAGCTGGGACATATGGGCAGCATGCTTTACAAATTTGTTACAAATTTTGGCATATGCATATTTCATCTACAGCATCAAAACCATCAGCATAGAATGAGTACAGATGACTGGGCTCAGACACAAGTTAATGCTGAAATTAACGTGAAAGCCTACTTAATTTTATCACTTTTGGATCTGCAGTATAAAATTAAAATTTAACTGCCTGGTCACCAGTCAGCAGATATTTTTTATGCTGGATGTTATTTAAGGATATATCAAAGTTTGTCACAGAAATGTGAAGTATGTTGTGTGTAAGTTAACAGTAAACATTGTTTCATAGCACTGCTGACCTGGATATGAGATGGTGGAAAAGCTGCAATTATCTAGTAAGTAATTAACACTACTAGCAAAAGAAACTTTTTTTAGGACTTTGCATTAACATGAATGTATGAGAATAGAGTGAAGAAATTAGCAGAAATGTTATAAACTGAAGAAATCCATTGCAAATGAGATGAGTGGAGATTGAAAACATTTTCATAGACTTTACTGAGCAGATGTCCTGCCATTTGGGTTCAGCACTTTTCCTACTCCAAAATCAAAATCACATGAGGGCCTTTGGAAAGCTGAGTTTTCAGGCTGTTTCCCCTTGTGATCTGTCAGAAGTTTTCCATTAAGAAGTACCACCCTGGACTGGATCTTGTTAAGACCATGATTCTGATCTCAGTTCTTTCCTCTCTCTAATAAATGACCTTTCATAAGGATTTCTTCACTACTGATAATCTGTTTTTTTCTTACTCCATAATTTTTTATTATCAGTGTGATTTTTTTTCTGCCTGTTTCGTCAAAACAGTTGTAACTTCCCTAGAGAATTCACAGCTTTCCAGAACCGGATTGAGATTTCGCTTCAAGGAAACTTTTCTCCCTCCACACTTCAGCCTCAAAACTGTGGGCTCTCCCTAAGAGCTGTGCTTCCAAATACTTCCTGCCAGCCTCTGGGAATGCCTTCATGAACTGCTGTTTCCAGCTGCACGGCTTCCCCTGCAGTGCTGCCAGTGATGCTTGGGAGCTTGTGGTCCTGGGGCATGCTGGCATCACTCCTAAGCCGTGCCCCCCTTTTCTGTGCAGCCACCAGAGGACAAATGCAATTCTGACTTTTGAGATCAGCTCAGGCACAACATGTGTCTTTCACAGCTATCTACTTTCCCAGTCAAAAGGCCATCATTTTGGCAACACTTGTGATTTGACTCTTGGTGGATATAGCTGGGAGCCTTACACATACAGGAACTGAACAGAGCTTGATTTTGGCACAGGCTTTGCTGGAGGAAGCTGCATCCCTGTTTTACTTCCTGACCTCACATATCTCATCATCAGAAAAGAGGAAAAGTTGCTCCAAGGTGGTTTAGATTGGATATCAGGAAAAATGTCTTCACTGGAAGGGTGGTCAGGCATTGGAACTCAAGGAAGGATTCCCCCTTCCTGAAGTGTTTAAAAACCCTCCAGATGTGGTGCTTGGAGACATGGTCTAGTGGTGGACTTGTCAGTGCTGGACTAAGTGTCAGACTTGTTGATCTTATAGTGTCAACCTCAGTGACACTGTGATTCTATTCATATGACTGGGAGCTTGTTAGACCAAGAACTTATTTAACACTCGAGTGATGGAAAAGGGATTAACTGTGCCATGAAGGAGTGCTGTACCTCCAGGAAGTCTGAGGAAAGGCTGGAACTGTCAGTGTGAGACTAAACTGCTGTCTCACAGGCAATCTGAGTTCCAGGGCTGCAAAGGCAGCAGAGACTCTGTGCTGTACCACTACTCTGGGAACCTCACCCCTTAGGCTAAGGTCAAAAGTCCCCATAACTCAACCTAAATGACTGGGGCAAGGGATTGTAAAGCACTGGATTTAAGGATTCTAACTGCTTCTTAAATGCTCTTTCTTTTTTTACTTGATAATATCCATACCCCTTTGGATTAGACTCTGATATGCCTAGGCATGGTTTCAGAATGCATCCTAAACCATGGGTAAAGATGGGTTTTTTCATTCTTTCCACATTGCCAGTTTTCTTCACACAGACCAACCCCAATGTGTCCTGCATGTGCAACCACACATTGAAGAGAAGGCAAGAGCAGCACAGCTCAGCTCTGTGGTTCACCACGTTCATGGCAACACTGACTCTGAACCACTGCTCCAAAGCAAAGCCTCCACAAACCCCACAGTTTAGTACAACGTGTGAGTTTTATCTGAGTGGGTCTGACAACTGATATGGTGGGATCAGCAGTGTCTAAGTTTGAGTATTTATATCAGGAAATCAATAAGCCTCAACCAATTACTTCAAACAAAGCTCAGGATGAGGGATAATCTTAGGACAGCAAAATAACAGAGACTGATGGGATCAAAGCAACCCTCTAAACCAGTAGTGCTTAAACATTGCTGCTGGTGGTGGTTCATTTTAGGGTGGCTGGCATTCTGACAGCTTCAGAAATACCTCTGTACACTCAAGGGAAAAACAACTGTTGCATTTTGATCTTGTTCTGTTTTATATTATGTTTATTATTAAAAATCCCTCGTGCTTTATATTATTTTCATATGTTGTTTATGAGTGGTTAACAGCTGAATATTATCTGTGACGCAATTCAAGCAATGTTTTGCAAATGTCTGAGAGCACAGAGGTGCAAGATACAGAGAGTTACAGTCTATTGATCTGCTTGATGTTTTGGCAATTGACTGTGGCATTTGTTAAAGAAGATATCATTACTTACCAGGAAAGAGAACAGTGTGAAGGGTAGACAAAGGGCAAAGAAACTCCTGCAGTTTCCAGGCCAGTGCATGGACTTTTCTGCCATCTCTCCTTATTTAGTGCAGCCTGGTCTAACTTCTCCAATGGGGTGATGTGCTGCCTTCAGGCATGCCTGTCCTACAGTTTTCTGCCAGTTTTTCAGGTGTTTGCCAGGGTAATCTCTGTGCTGCAGCATGGAAAGGCTGTAAAGGTGAATGTAGGGCTTAGTATCTCTGAATATTACACTCCCATGTAATGCCACTGAATATGAGAGTGTTTCAGATTAAGATCAGCTGCTACAAAAGGTTTCCAGAGCCTGACTTTGGGGAGATGGAGGGGGCTTGGCTGCACACACTACATCATCCAAATACAGCTGCCTACTCAGCTGCCTTTCATGTTACAGAGACCTTGGACCTGAAAGCTCTGGCCAAAAACTCATCCATTTTTAACTAAGAGTTAGTAAGAGGTCAGAGTGTGGCCTTTCCAGCCTTCATGTTGAGAAGCAAAGCACAGAAGGTAATTGGTTCCTTCCTCAACCATGAGCCCACTGAATATCCACAGTAAATGAACCTATTCATGGTAGAGACTGAGTCTATAATTTGAAATATCAATTTTTTTTTTTCCTAGAATATATCAGAAAGGAAACTGTTTAAAATAAGATCCAGGCATTCCAGTAAGAAAAGAATTAATTAAAGATTTTAATAGAGCTTATGTTTTCCAATTCTGGATCAAATTATAACCTCCAGTGTATGTCAGTCTACAAGGAAAAAAAAATTGTCATAAAATCAGATATACATTATCCTCAATTGCCTAAAAAGTACTGATAGAAATTGTCTGGATAAAGGTAGTGCATTTTTTGCTTTGTCACTGAGTATTTGGAATTTACAGACACCACAGAGCTCTGCAATGAAATGTAAATAGAGCTATAAATATATGCACAATCTTTGCTAAGTCAAATGAGATCCACTGAATGTCCTGTACTTGTCAAAGCTTCCTAAAAGCCTCCTTATCTTCTGGGAAAGAGAAACTTTGATCATCAGTATAACAATTACAGATGCAGTAGACACGTAGCACTTTTGTATGTTATAATACAGTTTTTAAAGTCTATTTTTTCACTGGAATTTCATATACAGGAAAATGTAAGACCCTTCCTTAATTTTTTAAGTTATCATTTTGAATTTGGGTATTTTTTTTCCTCAGTGTCTGATGGCTTTCCAATTTTCACCTGCTTGTAAAAAGTAATGAAATACTGAAAGACACGATGCAACCTTCATGCTCAAGTGGACAGAGCCTTTAACTTTGACTCTCAATTTAAGTTTGGCTGCAAGAGCCCCAGATGAGTAATGCAGCATTTGAGGACCAGCATTCTTTGTGCAGCTTTGTTTTCACCCTCCCTCCTTGGTTGCACAAGGTCTCCAGGTGGTCAGTGCTGGCTATTTTGGGTGATCAGAGCCACCTATGAAGGTCAAGTGATCAAGCTGTGTGGCCTGGAACAGCAGTATATCATGTATGTAGAGTATTAAGGATTATCCTGTTAATTTTATTCATGTGTGTGGTCCTGCATATTTCCTGCCTGTTGTTTAGATTATACAGAATATTTTTTCTAGTTACTCAGAATATGATATAGATATAGTACCTCTTTCCTATTTAGCTAATCAAGTCTTGCTTTCATCCATAAAGTCTTTACTACTGAAGTTGAGGATCAAACCAGGAATAGATGAATGGGTGTTTCTAGTGGAAGAATCATTTAGTTTGAAATATTTGAGGGAAATGATTTGTGGTAAACATTTGTGTATTTATATGAGGACTTATAGCTGACCTTGATTACCCCAAGGGAAGTTTTATTCAGGAAATCCATATGTTTCAGTGCTAGCAGAAGGAATAAAATGACACATTTCATCTATTTTAGTTAAATAAACATCTTGCATGTCTTTTTATCTGAATTAATCTGTTCCGTTGCACATGCATATAGTTTCCCATGAAAAAAGTGACTCCACAAGCTCTCCATTGAAACAGTATTGCTAGTGATTGAAAATAAAAGAACAGAGGTCTTCCATCTGCCTACTTGTCTCTCTGTCTATGTAAGAACATATCTATCTATTTATCTCCCTATCCTCAAACTTTCAAGCCTTGCTATTCCTACACACAAGCCTTGTGTCAGATAGTTTCCTGTCCAAAAATGTGGCAGGTTTGATTTTGATTTCTTTTCTCTTTATTTTACATTTAATCAGCTTCCTCTACCTGACTGTTTTGTTCTTTTTGTTTCTACATTTTGTTTCTTCTGAAAATGTACCCTCACTGTTTGTTGCTATCCATTCTCAGGTAGAACACCCCTGACTCTTTTACCTCAGTTTTTTTTTTTTACATTCTTTCTTTTTTATAGGAGGTATAAATGTATCTAATTGTAGAGTAATTGTCCTATTCTCTTTCGAAAATTGTCTTTTTCTCTTTAGAAAACGTCTCACTCCATGTCAGGGTGTTTTCACGTTTTCTTCACTGCAGATTAGTCTTGCTCTTTCCAGAAAACACTTCATTGTCCACACCTGTCAAATGCCTGAAAATCCCTATTGATGCAATTGTGTTGCATCTCTTCACCACCCTAAACTCTTATCTGTTAAAAGAGTCTTTCTGAGGCTTAATTTTCCTTCTAGTCTTATGCTTCAGTCCTCTATTAAAAAAGAAATTAAAATCCTGTCTTCTGCAGGTGTGCTTCTGGCAATCCACAAGGCTCTCCACTAAACTGGGTGAAAGCAAATTGCTTTGTACATGGTCTTGTAGCAGCTGAGGCTCAGTCTAGCAAGCTATGGAATAGAATTGGAATAGATGGAATAGAGTTATGGAATCAATGGCAGAATCATGGAATATGATGGGTTGGAAGGGACCCATCAGGATCATGGAGTCCAACTCCTGGCCCTGCACAGGGGGCAGGAGCTGCAGGGTCTCCTCATTGCCCAGTAGAGCAGTGGACACAGCATCTTCTTGTTTTGGCAATATCTTGGTGCCCACCCTGTGCATATCTGCCCCTTGCAGATAATTCCTTTAGCAGCATCTCTGTAGGACCTTTCTCCCGTGAAGTTCCTTACAGGATCACGGCTTGCTCAGAGCCATTACAGCTAAAGACAGGCTGGGAACTTGAAGACCTTACTGACAAGATTCCACCTTATTTAGCACTGAAAATGCATTTAAACTAGACCAGATGTGTTCCAAAATGAGTGAGGAATAAAAGCTTATTTTATTCTTGATACTCACATTCATTCTGAATTGAGACCAGTGATTTGTTCTAATTAAGAAGCTGTAATACTGTCATGATTTGTTTGGACCAGGTTAGTGTTCTTTATTTAACAGGATCATTTATAATAATTAAAATAAATAATTTCCAAATCAAACATCCACAAGACCAGGGGAAAAACACTAATATTTTTTCTGAACAAATGACTGAAATGCACCGTGACATTATCCCGATCCTAGTGCAGCTGTTACACTTTGCAAAGTTCTATTATTTGTCTTCATCGTGGTTCAAAATATAGTGTGAAAGAAATATACATGAAAACAAAATGGGAAAGGGTATATTTTGTCTGAGTATTCTGTGCAATAATTATTCTCTGGGTAACAGGAAAATGCAAGGCCTTCTATTTGTTTATTTCCAGTTAGTTAGAAATAAATTGTTCTGCCAAAAGCCTCAGTGCACAGACAAGCCTTTTGTAAGAGATCTTGGGAATTAAACCAACTTCCATATACTGCAGAGAAAATAAACCTGTTATGAAAGAGCTTACAGGAACAACCACTGTGCAGTGCCTGTCCTCGGGTGTGTATACAGCTTCCAGGGTAACCAGCAGAAGGAAAACTGTGCAGAAGGAAATGCCTTTTTGTATCTCCTCAACTCTGTGGATCTCCATAGAGCTTATATGAATCATCAGGATTGAAGAGCAAAGTCCAAACCCTACCAAAATTCCCTGCTGGTGCAGACTAGGACATTGTCTAGTCTTCCATGTTTGCTCCTGAAACAGCTAATATTGCCCTAGGTTTTATAGGGAGGTGAATTCTGTGCATATTTATAGGTCTCTTACATCTTTTTCTTGCACACAGCTGTCCCAGGATATTGTTTTTCAGATTTTTCTGACCTTACAGTTTTCCCTTAAACAAAAGGGCAAAAAAGATGGGAATGAAAGGAGCTTCCAGTCCCCCTCAAAAGACACCCACTGACAAAATGGATCCAACAACTAAGAGTGCTGTAATTTCCTTTCAATGCAGCTCAGAACAGGCAAGATACAGCACATTTATTTCTCCAGGGCAAAATAAGCACAGAGGCCACCAGTAGTGCAGTACAATGTGTACATTACCCAGAGCCAAGGACTTTACCTCAAACCATGGATAGACAGCTGAGCACTGACCTCATTCCACTGAGCATTATCCTAGAAGGCAGCGTGTCTGCCCATAGTGACAAAATTTCTGGCTGTCAGTTTTAACTTATCTCGTGAGCTCTTTTATTTATTTCAGTTTTAATCCAAAATTGCATTTTTATTGGGGAATGGATATGGACCTTTTCTAAAGCAGATTTCTTTAATAGACCTTCTAATTTTTAAATATTGGGAGAGAAATAAGACTTTCATGGCTTCCAGACAAATAAGACTTAGAATATTTAAGTCTTTGACTTCCACATTGACCTTTCGTCACTGCTGAGTTGCTGTCAGCCATGCAAGACTTGACAGAACAAAAGTGGGATTAGATTTCAGAGACATTAACCACCATACTCAGTGGTCCAGACTCTTTAGTGCATGA
The DNA here is from genome assembly GCA_013396995.1 of Dicaeum eximium. Lineage (NCBI taxonomy): Eukaryota > Metazoa > Chordata > Aves > Passeriformes > Dicaeidae > Dicaeum > Dicaeum eximium. The sequence continues at coordinate 1,411,422 of VWZP01005668.1, read as the reverse complement.
CCTGAGAAGTAATTCTGTCTTTCTGCCACACATGGAAATATGTAAATCCTAAAATCAAGCTCATTAAGGTATTTAAATAGGAAAGATGGTGAACAGGAAAAAAAAAAGTGGAAACAAATGAGCAGCAGCTAAGAGGTTTGGCAGCCTTCAGAAACTGATTATATGGACGTTTCCATCTCTTAAAAAGGGCTGTCTTACAAAACAGTCAAACACCAAAAGAACTGAGTGAAGGAAATTAGTAGGTATGTTTAAAAAATTAAAAAAAAAAAAAAAACAAACAAACAAAAAAAACCTTTAATTACTTGAGCTGTTTTAAAAGAGATGAGTTCTGAAGATATTTCACCTACCCTAATTTCCTTTTCTACCTGGGTGTTATCTGTCCCTGAGTTTCTCAGGAATGCAAGATCTGAAATCCAACACGATTTCCCATTCTCCACTGAACACTGACTGAAATGTTTTGAAATGAAACAAAAGTTCAATGGGCTTGAGAGGTCAGACAGAAGAAATCAAAATTTCTCTTTGATCTGGAAATCCCAGGTGAGGAGATTGTATCCATGAGCTGCAGGTGTAGTTCCATGCTTCCACATTCTCATTCTGTGGTCTTTACTGAAACATGAAAGCAAAAAGAAGAAACAGCAGGAAAATAAGAAAATACTAATTTGGTTCTTTTCCTTAAACTCTCTACAAGGAGACAGACCCAAGAACAAATCTAAATTCCTCCCTAGTCTCTGGGAGATCTGATGTAGTTTTGAAAGCCATGTCATTTAAGAAATGAGGTCTAGGTTTCAAATCTGAATTTCTCACTTTGGATATATATCTAGTGGGAAGTCCTCATTTGATTTTTCCTTTTATGAAAATGTAGCTTACCTAGATAAAGAGTTCTCTCCTTTTCCAGTTCTAAAATGAAAACATTGTATTCTGTGGTTTTACACATGAAACTCAGCATCAGAGAGTTTGCTTTTCCAAATAATTAAGTAGCCCCTCAAAGAATATTAAGATGGTTTTGCAGCTTCCAGTAATCAACTGAAAGAGCTGAAGCCACAAATCACCAAGCGCAGAACTGGTGCAAGTTCATAATGCCGCTTCAAATTAGTTCCAAATATTTTGGTAGGGTAATTTTGTCCTGGCAGACTCAGGATCAGATCAAGTATCATCTGTTCTCCTGCAGCTCCACAAAAGCAGCCCCAGCACCATATGGCGGGCTCTGGCACAGCTCGGATGCCACAGCTGAAACTCGATCACGCGCTCGCACCGCGCCGAGATCGGATTGCTGCTGCTTCCACTGCAGGGATCGAGTATCAATGAGCACGGAGCTGCTGCTTTTTGCCATGGTTTAGGAGAAATACTCCACTATTAATAGAAGGTTTTGGGCTTAAGGGTGGGAGATACTGAGAGTCCCCCTACCCTATCTGATGTGGCTGGGGCTGCTGTCTCAGCAGTCAGCCAGGGACATCCTGTGCTGGGGAGGGCTTAGCTGGGGGACAGCTCATCTGTGCCACAGTGTCCTGGGTTTGTGAAGCTCGTTATCCCCCTTCGTCTGTGTAGCTCAGAAAATAAGTTTTTGCACCTTAAAGATTGATTCTGAGAGCAAGGAGGGGGAACGATGAAGGCCACAGTTTGTTTTCATACTTTGTTCTTTCTTGCACTCTTCTGGAGTGGCAAGAGTTTTATTGTTTAATATTGTTCAATTTTCTTTTCATGATAGTGAATGCTTTGCTTATTAAATAAACAGTTTTTTCCACTTTTCTCCAAAGAAATCTTTTTCCCCGAACCAGTTGGAAGAGGGGCCGCTTGAATTTGCTTTCTAGAGAAAACTCTTTTAGAGGATTTTCTCTCAAAATTGCCCTAAACCAGGATACACAGTTACACATCTGCCACCTTGAAAGCCAGACCCACTTTCTGGGCCTTTAGTCAAGCAGGGTCTTTCAGTAGCTGTTGCAAGGCTGTTATTTGCACAGATGTATGCACATGCACAGGAGTGTTTCCTTAGAACTTTCTGGCCAATATCCAATTAATCTTTAACTACAACACCTCTGTTTAGAAACTGCTTTCGCTGTGACCTTTCCTCAGAAAATGTATTTTGGTCCTGTGTAAGTAGGATACATTAAATGCTAAATAAGTAATATATAATAGGGCTCATGACATTAAGTTAAACTACTTTCAAAAGTTTCTTTTGGTACTTTCTGCACAATCTGTTCAAGTTCCACATATAGAAAAAAAAAAAAAACCCTATATATTTCTAGCTGCAACTTCATTTAGTTCACAAAATAAAAATAAAGAAAAAAGTTAAGGAAATTTTAGGTCTCTATTATAAGCCAGATATTTCTGATACTTTATATGTAGTATAACTCTTGGAAAAGAAAAAAAAATTCTTTAGAAGATTCATAGTCAATTTCAAACTCTATAAACTTTTCTTCTGGAAAAAACCCAGGTGGTTTGAGATTTCTAACAAAACAAAAGAACGGAAGATTAGTTTAAAATATGTTAAGACATTCTGTTTTGTGAAGAACAAATGTTTTGTTTCAACTTCTAGCTCTTAAAAGCATCTCAAACTTCTAAGAAACTCAGCTAGAAAATTGCTTCAAAGAGATTTATTTTAGAGTATTGAAACAACAATTTATTTCTTAACAAGACGAATGCATATTTACAAAGCAATTCTGCAGTGCTGAGTGTACGTTTTTTTCCTAGAAAATGCTTATGAATCCAGCTCTAATCAGTTCACACCTGGGTAAAATGAGTGTAAGCAGATGTATAATGCTTCTGTAAGAATGTGGTATTGCTTCCACTCACAGGGGAAGTCCTGGCTCCAGCAATGTCAAAGACAGTTTCTCAAACTCATTTCTTCACACCTAATTCATGTTTCATCTTTAAGAATCTGTGATTTCACATTAGGCTAAATGTTGCTACTCTTACTGGTACAGTTGCCAAATAATTCACTTTAAATAAGCTTAGTAAAGCAACAATTCAGATTTTTACTTTATCAAGGGCCAAAATAGTGGTTCATGCCCTAAATATTTCCTGTCTAGACTACTATATTGGTCTTTTGGACAGATTTCCAACTTTTTTCCATTGTTGTTTCAAAGTGAAATGTACAAAACTCTATAGCTTGTTTCTCCCTTTTTGAAGCTCTCAAGAAGATGATGGGTTTGTTTTCTTGCCTCATCATATTAGGAAACTATACCCCTGGTGAGGAATCAATCCTGTATTTATATTTCAATTGTGATTATATGAGAAAACAGGAACTGATTCTGTGAGCTGGTAGATTACAATAGATAATGGCAAACTTGCAGCACTGGCCTCTGAAGAATTTATTGCACTCTGATGAAAGATGAGGATACCCTGCATTCACTGACTCAGTAGAGACAGAGAGGTCAAATATTCAGCTGGGTTTCATTCATTCCTTTATTTTGGACATATTTAAGTTAACTGTCCTGGCTAAATTAACCATATCATCTCCACAAGTAGCTCCAGATAACTATTTATATATTCATATAAATAATCTTAGATGCCTGTCAGCCTTTTTAGGTACTGAGGGACCTCTGATCCTGAGCAAGACTAGAATAGATGATAAACTTTTAGACAGCTGAATTAGATCAGAAGAATCCTCTGTCTCTCTCCTTTTCTGATGAATGCTTTGTAATTTTTCAAGGATGTCTAAGAACTGTGATGACTGTCCATGGAATATGAAATTTGGATATTTTCAGAGTGGCTGAACATTTCATTAATGATTAATAACCCATCATCTATTATTTTAATAACAGATTGAGCTCGATGAAAGATGAAATTTATTTCAACATTCAATAATTCTAGCCCAATCTTTATTTTAATATCTTGTTCTCTAGCATTTGATTGAATGATCCATCAGGATCCATAGCATACATTTAAGTAATCAATTTTAAATTTTGCTATTTTCCTAAAACATTAACTTTTATTTCTTTGATATATTTGTCCATGCAAAATTTCGATCTTTCTATCTTTCTATCTTTAATGCTCTTCAGAAAAATGTGAACCAAGAATTAAATCAACCACACTCTGTGCTTTCTTTTGTACTTGGGGCATTGGCAGCTTCTCTGCTCCTGTGATTTTGTAACCTTTGAGATTTCAGCTGAGTGACTGTGTACTGTCATCGTGAATTCTGTTTTATTGAGTTTCATATTTAACATGTTTTTGCACAGGGAATGCAATTCATGCATGCCTCCCAACCAGTAGCCCAACAAAGCTCAAGTGTTCTCTTGATCTCGTGGTGCACAGTTTTTAACAGAGATTTTTGGAAGCTTTCCAATAAAAATGCAACAGAGGCAGACCGGGAAAGGTTAGGCAAACAGTGCTGCATTATACATGGCTACATATAATATTGTGCTCAGGAAAGTCTAAAGAAATATAATTGCTCAAAGGGACCATTTCTGGGGAAAAAAATAATGAACAGAAGTAAATGTTTCAGAGTCATCTTTAGTTTGAAGATATGATGAAGACCAATGCCATCTCTAATCTATGAGATTTCCTCTCTCTAGGAAAGTTTCCAGTGGTCAGTGGTATGTGAACCAAATGCATTTTCAAAACCACCTGTAGTTGATTTTACATTTCCCCAGTTTTATTTTAAATCTTTGCGAATATCAGCAAATACAAAGCAAAAGTGGTATTGAATAAGGTGTAAGCTATGAATGCTTCATTATTCTATTATTTATTAATTAGTTTGTTATTTATTATTTAATGTGTTTTTGAAAGTAAATATTTATGTCTATCTTGTGATATTCCACTGAACACCATGCAGTCTGTCTTGTCTAAATTTCAGGGTCATATGATGTCTTCTGCTCCTGTCTTCTTCCAGAGTATTTATTTACCATGGTCATATCTACAAACAAAAATTCTCCATGTTCTTTTGTCTATGAAGATATTCTAGGCAGCCAGCCAATTCCTCATTCTTTATATTGGGACAAATGAAAGTGTGCATGAGCCTGTTTGTCACCTCCCAGCTGATGGACGATTTCTCAGAGAACAGGGCTGGGTAGGACTTCAGCAGCCTCTGGGCTCTGCTACAGGAAAGCAGATGGCCTTAAGGAGCCCCTGATCCTTTCAAACTCTCTCAGACTCTTTCAAAAATCTTGATGCTTTTGGAAAAAAGAGCAAACATTTTAAATTTTAGATGTACATTTGTTCATTCTCTGACATACTTTTCACTCGTGCATGCATCAGATGCTTCATCAGATACTGAATTTTGCAGAAGGAAAAGCCAAAAATGCTCCTTTATTTGCCTTTTTTTTTTTTTTAATAATGGTTACATTACTTTGGGTATAATGTAAAACCATGAGGTCTTGAGTCGCTGTAGCACGGATACATGTTGCAGTTGCAGAGGGAAGCACCCTTCTATTAAAACAAGCCTGACTAATTTCATAATGCTCTTGTTCTGTTAAAGACTTTCCCTTTCCTCAAAGGGTTACCAGGAAATCAAGATTTTTTTCTGGTGGGCTCATCATCAGTCAAACATTAGTAACTTCTAAGCCAATATGTGTTGAGTATATACTGGATTTGCTTCTTTATTCAACATCATCTTTAAAGCCCAAATTTCTCATAAAACCAATAGAGAATAGTTAGTTATTTATAATTTTAAAATCAGAAACTGATTTTCAGTTCAGGCTTTGTTTTTCCAGCACTGGTATGTGTGCATTATTAATATGTGAGCCATCTATATCTATATCTATATGTCATATATGTCTATATATGTCATATATGTCCATATCTATATCATCTATATCTACACATATATGCACATATATATAGAGAGATAGATTTAAATAGATTTCCCATTTAATATTAAATTTCAAATGCCTTTTTTATCATCCCATCTCTTCCCCCTCTCTCAATTTAGAAGATCCTTTGTAATTGCTTCATTCAGCTGCTCTTCTTTTTTAACTCTCCTACAGATCTAAACACATGGCATTTGTAACAATATATTTATGTGTCTCATTTTAAACTTGCTGAGTGAAAATCATTGAAATTGATTCAGAAATTAATGTCTTTAGAAGTTGCAGTAGCACAATTTTACTTGCCATCAGCTAGTGGAAGTTTAATAGTGCTGCCCTCAAAAAAGCCACTAGAGCTTACATTTTGTTAAAGCTATTACTGAACTTTCAGAAGGAGCCACTGTAAAAGAGGGGGTCTGCATTGTTTTTTTTGTGTGTCTAGACATTGCCTAATACCATGAAGTGAGTTAAAAATTATAAACATATTGGCATTTCATTTTCATGCTTATGAATGTGATGATTTCACAAAAGAATAAAACAAAAAGCCTTGCAGTCAGCAGACATATGGAAATATAAGTGTGTTCCTATACCCTCCCTTTCTCCCTAGGCTAGGATCAGTCTCCTCTGTCAGGATGCTGCAGGACATAAATGTGCTGTTGCCAGATCAGAGCTGCCTCACCAGCTGCAGGGTCACAGCACACACTGTGCTGGTGATGAAGATGGAGAAGGGTGCTTAGAAACTCCTTCAGCAGCAGAGGCAAATTTCTCCTCCTTCTTCGGGATGGGAAAAGGGCAGAAGGAACCAGATAGTGTCAGGAGAGAGTCAAGGATGTGAACAGGTTTTCCTTTCCTCTATTTCTGAAATCTTGAGTAACCAACTAATTTGCTCAAAGCTGACACTATAGGTATATCCTTTCCTGATGGATAATTTCTTTAGTGAATTTTTTTGTTGCTGTTGTGTTTTAAGGGATCTCACATCATGCGCAGCAGGATTCGACCTTGAGAAATAAGCTGGACTCTTAAAAACATATTTTCAGCTAAAATTTTGAAATGAGAGTTTGTCTGTTGACTTCATCATTGTCTTTCCCCCCAATACCTTACAAGACCCCCAGACTTTAAGCTGAAGTCAGGATCTCTCCAAGGTCCTCTATATTAACATGATGATGTCATCTGAGTCTTGGAAGGGATCTCTCGACTTGACCTGGCCAGCTCTCCATTCCCATTACTTCCTCATGCAAGACTCCATCTCCTTGGGTAAATGTCTGCAGGGAAGTCTCAGAAGCATTTATGATTTATGTGTTTTATCTATCCAGCTTCAAAAAGCCACTCTCTTTATGGCACTTCAGGGAAACCTGCTTGAAATAAAGCTGGGATTCGTAAAGAAGAGAAGAGAGAAAGCAAAGCTCTCTGAAGGCATATAAATATTACATACATCCTTTATTCCTTTATCTTATTTTCTATATTGGTCACAAGTATAAATAAAAAGTAAACATAATCATTACACACCAAAAAAAAAAACCCAAAAACCAACCCAAAACCCCTTTATGAAATCATTGAGATGTTTCAAGATATAGAGAGGAAAATGCTACAAAAGAAGGAAAGATGCAATTATAAACACTTTGTAAAGATGCAATTATCCATGGTTCTGTACAACACACATTACATCTAAAGAATTAAAATAAGTGGATAAGGAAAAAGAGTCACTGCTGGAAAAGTGAATGGGAAGCAGTAGATTCAGGGAGAGGGACCTGAAGGAGGGAGAAAAACCAACATGCTGAGAAAGAGTGAAACATGCTCCAATCACAAAAAATCACAAGGCATGGGTAGTTTGGTCCAGAACCAGGCAATACTTATAGACTCACTGCTCTCTGTTTCCTGATCCAGCCTAATCCATTTTACAGGGAACACAATATCAAAAGAAATTACTGGTGTGTGCTTGTGTTCTACACAGCTGCAAGTTGGAAAAGTGGCCAAATACTCCGTGGCTAGTAAAAGGATTCAAAATCAGGGAAGGAACCACAGACTCTGATTTCAGCTGCTTGTGAGGTCTTTCAGGCTAACATATGCCAGTCAATAATCAGAGAACTGACACAGGCTATGCATGAGGCACATACTAGTGACAGCAGAGGTGGATATTAATGGATACTAATTGGTGCAATTTGTGTGCAGTATTATCATTAAAATAAGGAAAATGCATCAGTGAGACATTTAAAAAGAAAAAAAGCAGAATATTTCAGTATTTTCGAAGTACACCTGCTTCAGTCAAAAGCTAAGTGTCCAGAAAGCAATTTTCCCTGCTTTAGAAAGGGTGGTTTGCTTTCTGGCATGCATATACTCTGTGTGCATTTGCTCTCTCTGGCCTCTATCAATTAGCTGGGCTGTCTCCCTACTCATTTGCTACAGAAGAGTTAATATTGGTAGAAAAAATGTCCTACATTTATAAAGAAATTTTTAATGCAGTTTAGTAACTATTTTCCTCACTCAGTTGCATTCAGATATGCACGAATGGAGAACTGAGAAAAAGTTATCTTTATAGAACTCATGTTTACTTTGCACACTCCTGGAAATGTTCCATTCATGTAGATCTTTACAATTGTGCATGTTGACTACCTTGCTGGCAGCTACATCTAACTGAATTTTTTTAAAGGCAGCTCTGCTGAGAGGACCTGATGCAGCATAAATTAGATAACTATATGTTACCATCATAAAAGATGTATTCTCAACTCCTGCTACATTTCAGCTGCAGTTTAGAGCCTAGAGGTGATTGAAGCAAGGACAGAGAGTGAGACTGCTTGATTGGTGCTGTGCTTACAGCTGCAATATCATCTCTTGCATGCTACAGACTGCAGATCTTCCCCTGTGAGTTCTATGTCAAACTTATATGTGTTTTCCATATCTTTTTGAAACCTATCTAGTCTCAAATTATTTTTTCAAATTAAAAATATTGCTAGAGTCATAGAATCATAGGTTATCCCAATGACCTATAAGTTTGGGAGCAACCCAATAACTACTACCTCTCTCCACTATTATGGACTAAAACAAAATGACCCTGTAAAATAGGATGATGGAAATAAAAGACATTTAAATTATACTATTAAATAATGGAGAGCTTTCAAGATCTTAGATGCCTGCCCTTTCTGAACTTCTTATAGCACTAGCTGTGTTTTGGTCTCTGATCCATTGTTTGCTATCCTGTATTTTGTGTGCCTGAACTGCCTAAACTGAAAGAAAAAAAAAACAAAACAAAAAAATAACCCAGACAAGACATTGAAACATTTTGAGGTTTGAGTCAATTAATTTTCTTTTTATGTTCTCTGCTACCAAATTGTTTGTTTATGAGAGAGCAAAAATGATAATGTTGGCGTAATGGGAATAGAATACAATTAAACCAATGAAGTTCTATATACAAGAAGTAAGACAGACACCCTTTGTTTTACATTGATTAGTGCATGCAGAAAACACTTTAAACAGACTTACTGTGAAGTTTGTCATACCAACAGTGACAGCTGCAGAATTTGCTTCCACGGAGATATGATTAAAAGAAGTATGTCAGGAAATTGCAGAAGTCACAGATTTCTGTTCACGCGTCTGCAGCACACCCAGTGGGAGATAAAGGAGCTCCTACCAAAAGAGCATCTTTCAGTGCTGCCACATGAATACTCTTTGCTGATGAAAGTACCTCATTGTCTTCATGAATTAGGTCCATATTATTCCCTTCTGCAAATGTGTGAGAAGGAAGAAACATGAAAATTGTGGTATCAGCGTAAAAGAACTATTCACCTAACCCAGTATTTGGCCTCCAGCAATGGACACAAACTGAAACCAACCAAGATAACAGCAAGAACAAGGAAACTTCTCCATACTCTATCCCAGCTATTTTCAGCTCAGTGAATTTGCTAAGATACATGAAGTTTAGTTATTCCCTGTGATATCCTTTTTCCCATGAACTTTTCAAGTAATTCTGTAAATTTTTGGCATGCACACCATCTTTTAGAGAGGAATTCTACACATGCTCTTCTCTGCATGAAATGTTATCTTTTTTGTTCTACACTCAATCTCTCCTTACTTCACCTGTATTGTCTTATTTTTACCCTAGAAGAAAATGAACCATATGTGCCTAATCTTCTTTTCTCTGACACTCATGTTTATGTAGACTTTTGCTGTACATCCAAGTTATCATTTTTTGAGGCAAAAACAATCTTAGTTTCATTTCAGTCCACTGAACACCTTTGGTGCCCTTTTGTGCACTTTTTCCAGCTTTATTAATAAAATTTTGGAGATATGGAGATCAGATACACAGTTTTCAAGATGAATGTACACAGTGTTTTCTGTTGTGTTCTCTATTTCCTTCCCAGTAATTCTTAATTGCTTGTTCTTTTGATTTTTTTTCACTGAGCTTTGAACTTCTCTTTTTATGACTCTGTCATAACCCCAACTTCTTACAACTGGTGTTGCAATGATCAGCTTGGAGCCCATCCTCCTATATGTGATGTTGGATTTCTTTTTCTTTGAGGGCATTGTTTTATGTTTATCCATTTTGAATGCCCTCTCCCATTTTATTACTTTACAGCTCAGTCTCATAAAGTCCTTTTGCAAGGCTTTACAGCCGTTGCTCATCTCTATTTCTGTGATAATTTAACAACCTTTACAAACTTTTTTACCTGAGTGATCCTCCCTGAATCAGTTATTTGTAAGATAAACCTGCAGATCTCAGTACAGCTCCCTGCAGAACTCTGCCAATGTCCCTCTCTTGCAAGGCCTGGCCATGTATTTCAGCCTTATGTACCATTCTTTTAGCAAATGATTTATTAAGCAAGGACATTCTTTTTTATGATTTGTTCCTTGTTTCCTTAGATGCAAATGCTGAGAGGCTTTGCCAAGAGCCTTTGGAAATCCAAGCAAAACTCTATCAGCAACATACCTTTGTTTCCATTATTTTGTTGGTTCTTCTAAGGTGCTCTATAGGGCTTTAGAGACATTAAATCTTTTTGTAAAAGCACTACTGACACATTTTAAACAGGCTATATATAAAGGTACCCATAGATTATTTTCTTTATTACAGTTTCTAGGAATTTGCCAAGATAAAGTATCAGACTTGGAGGACTGTATCCTTCAAAACTGCCTGAAGGCTTTCTGGAAGTTTTTGCCACTTCCTGTCATCATATATCACAGCAATTTTTACAAGGGATTGCACATTACTATTAACATTTCAACTATCTCATCTTTTAGGGTGGCCATAGAAATCTTGGGTAATTGCTAAGCTCTGTTTCTGGAATTTTCTTCTTGATTTTGTTTATATACCCCATACTCTGTGGTCAGTTAAATTTTAGGCAGATGCTCTGCAAAATCTCTCACTATGAAAGGTTCTGGTTTAAGTAGTTCCCTTCTCTGTGATCCCCAGTTGCTTTCCTTATGTGATTGGCTGCATAGAATTTATTGCTGGCTTTCTCATTTTGATTAACTAAAAAAAGTAAATTATTCATGGTATTCAAGTTTGTTTTTTTTTTTTTGCAACTTTTCTTTCAATCTTTTGTTTTTCCTGTGTTATGGAGTTTCCACTGGTGGTCAGGTAGATGTAAATTTCAACATTATCCCTATCTTAGACAAATATTTGATTTATTTAGTTATTGCTTTTTCTAACTAGTTGTTATTTTCCTAAACAAGGGTTTTTTTCACATAAATTTATTATTTAATTTTAAATTTTCATTTGCAACATTCCTATATGTATAAAATCAGAGACACAGTAAAACAAAGGGGGTTATGAGTCTGCTGTACCATATTTTGTTGCTATTAGTGTTCATGGAAAGAGTAAAAGGACATGAAAGCACAGGCTGGCATTTCCCGTGGCCACAGCGCCTCTCACAGCTCTTGTTTTGGTCACTTCCTCATAGGAAATTTGCCCCATGTGTAAAAGTCCCCAGAGCCTTTCCTCCTGGATGATTCTGTCTAATACCTCCTGGAATTGCCATTCTTTTAAACTGCACAATATCCCAAGGCATTTATTTCCTTGATTTACTTATCTTATTAAGATTGCCTTTTAAAAGAGATGGGTGGCTGATAATTTTACTCTTTTCACTCACTACTGGGTTTTTGGGAAAAGGGCAAAAACTGTCCTGGTTCAATGTGTGACTACTCAAAAAAATGCATAACATTGATTTCCCCTTTAAAAATGGTTGTCTTTCAATGAAGATTAACCACAGCTATCATGATAAACAGTCAAAAAGTAGGCAGGAATAAAATATATACCTTTTTTATTTGTTTTTAATTTCTTCTGGCATCTACTCAACTTATCTAAAGTTTAGGGAGCAAACTGGAAGAACTTTGTCTTTAGCTGAAAGAGAAAGAAAACTCATCTGACTGAAAAAAAAAGCCTATTTTGGAGGAAGCTGTTGTAACCAGCTGTTAGGATCATTACAGCCCAAAGTGCATCTGCCACCCATGAATATTTTAAATACACTGAAGAGTTTTGGGTTTTAAACACATTTCTTATTTCCTTTAGTCCTTGAAGCATTTCACATATATGAATATAGCCCAATAAATCATGCTTAAATTATATGGAACTTACAGCAATTAAAATTTATGAATTTATATTGTGTTTTATAGGGGAAATAAATTTTAAACTCTAGAATCACATTTTGAATGTAAAATTTACCACTGTACACAACATTTTTCTGGTAATAATTATGGAAGTATATAATGTTTAATATTTCTGCAGTAAAATTCTGCCTAAGTTCTTTGCAACATTCACAAATTTTTATCTTCATATAAACAAGCCTAATTCCTGATGAAGCTAAGAACCACACTTAATATTAGTTAAATTACAAAGAAGTAAGTTTTGTCTGATAAATGCAGCTTTTATTCTGAGCATGAGTTTCCCTCTAACAATTCTTGCAGTTGTCACAAAGACACAGATACTGATTATGTGAAGGTTTATTTGTAAAAGTTTTATGACTTGCAGCCTGAGCTATCCTCTTTGATTTCCCATTAAACTTCATCTCTAATTGAAAATTAAATAGTCTAGGGGTCATTTGGCCCTCAGGCACCGAATTTACATAGTGCACATCCATACTGCTGCACACTTTTCCTCTGCTAGACAGAGCCCTCTCATATGCGCTGTCTTTTGTGAGAAGTCTTAGGTAAGGTGATAAGACTTCTGCCAAATAGCTGGGACAAGCCAAAACTGTGCCACAGGGGATGTTCACCAGAATGCAGTATCCAGTTCCAGGGTTTGAATCTGGACTCCTGCATGTTCACAGTGTAAATTCAACCCTCAAATAATTAATGGTATATTAAGGAGTTTTGTTCTTCAGAGCTGAATGGTTGTTTTCAAACTATTTATTTAGACTGCTACAGTTCAGCATTTGGCTTGACATCAGCAAAAGGCAAGCCAACCCACATGGTATTGCTTATTATCCTTGATGGGCTATTTTTTTTGAAAAAACAGTAATAAATAGAAGATATTGCTAGGGAAAAAAGAAAAAAAAAGAAAAGGAGTCAGCGATTGCTTCAGTTGTCCCTTCACCAAACAGAAACATTTAAAAATCTTTTAACCTAGTCTATTTAAATAAAAATAGTCAGTGTCAGTTCTTCATGGCAATTTACCTCTTGACACAAATATTATGGTTCCATTATAAAAAAACACCCCACAAGTTGATTTTCCTTGTATCAAAAGGTAGAAAAAGTTCTTTATGGAAAATGTTCATGAATATTATATTAAAAAAACAAACAATGACAGTGTGAAGCTTCTGAAGATCTGAGGATTTTTGAAGATTGATTTGTAACTTACATCTCCAAATCTAACTTTCTGGAGTTCAGAGCAGTACAAATCAAATAGGAGGTAAAGCTCTTCAAAATTTCTGTGCATACATTTGCCCACTGCTGCTCATATTAAGGTACTGAATGTTTTGGAAGTAGTGTAGCACTGTACTCAATGCAGAAGAACAAATACACAGGAATGGCACTGGGCTTTTCCTGTTGTGGTGTTATGACCACCCTGATGTGATGCATTATCTTCCTACACCCAACAGGCACCGACATACACGGCATCAGAGCCTGTTAAATCCAGTTTTCAGCAAGAGGGGAACCCTTTATGTTTACCTCTAAAGAGGAACTGAAATGATGGTAGCACAATGCAAGCAGAACATAATAATTTCGGAGACTAAAAAAAGGTGGGATGTGGCTGCACTTACTCAGGCTAACAACAAGCTTGATGCTGGCTCGAATTGCAGTGCAAACAAATAATGAAGAGGAAATGTCAAGGTCAGGATTCACTATGCAAAGAAAAATGCCTACATTTAAGTGCCAATGTATAAATATTTGCATGCAAATTAGACATCCCCACTCTTATTAGAGACAGTGGGGATATCCATGGGGAGGACTCAGTTGCCAGCACACAGATGCTCCAAGCCAGGCTTGCTGTGCCTGTCTCATGCTGCTGCTGCAGAGGCCAGGGCTGCTGTAGGTTCTTGTGGCCCTTCCTGTGTGGCTGGTGTGGTGTTGAGAAGGACAAAAGGTCACTGCCTGCCCAGGCCCAGGCAAAAGAGTCAAAGCCTTTGTCAGTACAGTCAGTCAGGTCTGGAGGCTCCAGCCAGGAGTGCTGGAGCAGAGTCTGTGAGTTTGTGAGCTCAGTTTGCGAGCAGAGCTGTGCTCTGGCCTCCACGGTGGGCAGACACGTCCATCCAGCTCTCATGTAACGAGGACATCCTCATTGTCTGGGTCTGGACCTGAACCTGACCTGGAAGACCATTCTCAGGTGCCCACACACTGATACCTCCTGCTCTTTGGGGCACCTGAGAGAGCTCTGGGCTCCCATGTGATGTGGTCTGTGAGAAGCTTCTGACTGCACATGCGACAGTTAAAGCGCAAACCAGAAACCACAGGACAGTGTGATCAGTGAACCTCAACTTTATGAAAATTAATAAAGGTGTTGAAGAGATTCTGTGTTGCATTAAATCTTTGGCATGTCATGCTATAACCGTGTTTTCTGCTTGGCAATGAATTTTTCTCCTGGACCCCATGTTTTGTTCTTAATCTCTATTTCTTCTCTTTGCAGGGTCTGCAGACTTCCCCACGTCTCAGACCCACTCTCACCCTGTTTTGCATCAGTCTCTCTCAGAGCCTAACTGAGCTCCTTCAAAATGAGTTTCAGAAGAATTTTCCTTTTGGAAGTGGTACACCTTGTGCAGTGGATGGCCATCTGCAGTACTACAGTAACTTTGTCTTTCAAGCCTTCTTCATCTCACAGGAAGCAGGGACATATTGCCCTCCTCCTCTTTGACTTCAGTCCTAAAGAAATATTTGAAATGGCAGTTTTGTCTGTAAAATTCATTGAGATTATATGCTTCCATAGCATGCTGAGATCTTCAAATGACATTTTGCGCTGAAAATTAAGATATTTTCTTTAAAGAAAATAAGAGAAATAAAAATGTTACAACGCTACAATGCTACAATAAAAAGGCTACAGCCTTCAGTATGAATTTGAGCTGAATCATGTGCTCTCCTAGAGTAAAACAGTATAGATTTTTTCCAAAAAAATTCAATAAACTTTTTGTAACCTCAATGCTGAAATAAAATAAATAAGATGTTATAGACAAGCTGTATATAAGAGAAAAGACAAATTTCTTGTACTAAAGCAGATTTGGACTAGGAGAGATTATCCTTGGCAAATGAATACTCTAGAAATAGAAACAGGATCTCCAAACTCAAACTGTGACAGGAAGGTTTGAGATGACTACTGTCACTTATTTTTCATAAAAAAACACAGTAATCAGGAGGTTTATCATGACAATAATCCTTGAATAAAATGGAAAAATAAAAAGAGAGAGAATCAAATCACACATTCCAATTTCCCATACTACTGGTTGTTATCCTTTCTCCAGTGTTCAATGGCAACAAATCCCTTTTATCAGACCACCCAACCTCCTGTGTTGAATTGTAAATGTTGTGAAAAGTGACTTTGTAAGAGGTGAAGTGAAGAAAAAGCTCTGCACTAAGAAAAAGTTAATGTTCTACATAACTGAAAATACTGCAGAGCTGCTATTCATATTCAAATAAAGAAAGGACTTTCTTTTCAGAAGAAAAACTTGGTCAATCTGCAAATTTAGGACCAGTGACAGAATTGTATGGAACATGAAAGTGATTTCCAGCTGACAAATGAAAAATCATGATACATATTAAAAGCAACATTTCAGCCACAGGTTGTATAATTAGGAAAAAACCTCATTAATTCAAGGTTAAACTGTCTTCTGAAACATCAGTATCGCTTTAAACCCTTCTGTTTTTACTTTTAAGGATGTGTTTTCAGAGAAATTGTTGATTTCCACATTGCAGAACTTTATTTAAAATTTAAAATAAGTACAAAAAAAGTTTCAAGCAATTAAATGCATTAAAAACACTGGAGCAAATCAATTTGGTTTTTACAATCTTTACTATATTTACTGTACAAAGAAAACATTCCAGCAAGTGAATGGTCTTTTCTCCAGCTTTCTAATCTGCAGTTCTGCTGAGGCTAAACGAAGTCCTATTTTGATACAGAAACTAAAATAAGTGTTAGTGAGATCTGTACCTAATGAAATGTGTTATAAATGAGTTGCAGTGCCTTTTCCAACTGCTAATTTGAAGGCAATTTGCACAATGCAGTGTGCATTCTGCATGGTGGGAATATATCTGGATAAAGACAGATGCAACAGCTGTGACATTTTGTGCATGTCTGGATTGCTGGGATTCCTTAGAATAGTCCTCAACAAAATGGTGCTGCTGCTGCCATCATCCTTGGATGACCAGCCATAGTGCTGAAAACCAGGCCACATTCTGCAGTTTCCTTTTAAAGGTATTGAATGAAATCTTGGCTCCAGTAAAGTCCAGTCAAAATGAAGATTACCATGGACCTGAAATGGGCCCAGGTTTCTCTTATGAGAAAAAAAAAAAAAAGCCAAACAAACCTGTTTTACTTGAACACCTATATCTGGGTCTGCATTTCTCTTAGTTACCTCCCAAAATGCAAGTGCACTGTGTGTTTTATCAAAGCACCCTGAGCTGCTTGGTAGATTTCTTTTCTTTTACATTGAAGGCAGAAAAAGGTTATTGATCAATCTTATGCTAAATGCTTTGTTTGTATGTGTGTACTCACATGATGGCAGTGTTTCCTGCATTTTTGTACTGCTTTAACATAAATATTGTTGCATTTATTTTATATTAAGTGTAAAACCAAAAATATATCAGTTTACAGCATGACACAAAGTTATAATTTGTAGAGATTTTGTGGGTAAAGAAATATACCTTTCTTTTGGCTTGGGTTATTCCATAACTTTACATTCAAGTTATATGCATGAGCTAATAGTTGGCACAGAATCACAATCACAACTGTATTAAATTATAAATATGTTATCAATATTTTAGATTATATATGGAAAAATTATTGAAACTGGGGACTGATTTTTTCAGGTATTTATTAATTGAATATAGGTTATTTGTTAGAATCAGTTCCAAGTTAGTAATAGTGACCAAAAAGTTAATAATTCTTTATTTTGTTTAGGAGACATTACTGGAAATCAGTGCTCTGCTTCAGTCCCCACTGTAGCAGAAAACTTTCCCTTGCCCTTTGCAAAGCTGCCATCAACATCCAGGCAGCTTCCACCAAGACTTGATATGGCACTGGGAAAATCAAGACAGGAGAAAAGATAAGTTATTGAAGGTGCTGAACTACAATTTACAGCTTTTTCTGTTAGCGTTGCAAAGTCTTTAAGGGAAGTTTTGGCTTTAAAGAGCAAGAAAATTTGTGGAGTTCTTTTTCATGTTAGGAAGAAACAAGCAGTATGATAAGGATTTAATTGTGAAATGCTTCTCAAAATAAGGGTATGGCTGTCTCCTGCATCTAAGTGTGAGACAAAAAGTACCTTAAGAAATTATTAGGTCTGGTAGACTAACACACTCATCTCAAGGCTTGTTATACAACTGCAAATTTGTAACATCTAAAATTTTTTATTCAGAATTATTTTATGCAATATGTTTTGCTTGGGTAGCAGGAAAAAAAAAAAAGTAGTTTTGCCCAAAGTAAATATGCTCAGTGGAAGGTACTTTCAGGAATAACGTATTGGAATTGCTCATACAGGGGCCATCCATTTTCTTGCATAATTGCACCACAAAAAATGTGACTTGTGGACTTGTGTAATTTCTGTTATGCAAATATTACATTTAGCCAGTTATGCTGCACTGATTGGGTATCTGTGGCTAAATGAACACATTCAGAAAAAGAAAAACATTTATGTGTTTGATGGCATCCTGTTTTTTGTCTCTGATTCAGTCTTTGTTCTGCCAAAAGTGCTAGAGATAGCAATGGAATTTGGACTACATTCTGATTATAGCTATCAGGACAAATCTGAGCTGCATTCATTCCAGTTCAGGGAATATAAATACTCTTCATCTTAATGGGTATTTTTCTAACCTAATCTCCCTGAAAAATCAAATTAAAAAATGGAATTTTTTAGAAAACAAATCCAAAGGCATTTGTTGTCAGAATATCACCAAAATGAATATTTGGAGTAGAACTTGGTTGGAAAAACTATGTAATGAACAGATCAGTGGGAAAGAAAAGAGGAAGGAGAAGAACCATTGCTGGTATAAGCAGACACTAAGCCCAAAAGAAATGGAAATTTGCAAATATAACCACCCTAGCCCAAATTACATCTGACTAGGGAAATAAATTATTGTCTCTATTTTTATTCCTTAAATGTACAGTCCAAACCTCTCTTTTAACTTTTCCCCCATGAATTTCTGTGAAAGGGAAAAATAGTATCCCAATATGACATCTTCCCAATATTCAAATTTTGAGACAATTTTTTGAGTCTCAGAATTTTCTCTTCTGCTCCTTCTTACTCCTGCATAAAGCCACAGTACACTATTGCTGAGTGTATGAAATCAGTGGCATAGAGGAGTCCTAGAGAAAAAGGCACTGAACAGTCATGCATGGGCCTCCAAGTTAACCATTTCCATGCATTTAGTACTTTGAAAAAATAAAGAGAATGTTTAAAAGTAGGGACAGAGAGAGAACTCAGTTTCGTTATAGTTCTTTCAGCTGATTTACTGACCTGAACTTAAATTCCACTGAGCTGTCTTGGAATGAAATAACTCTTTCCATCTCTAGGATAGGTTGAAAAAATAAGCACTGTGATTACTCTGGTAAATCAGGACTGTCTGTGGTCAGGATAATTTACATTTGAATCCATATTGCCTCTGAGAGAAAATTTGCAGGAATTATTTTTTGATTGCTTCTCAATCAGTTAACCCTTTTCCACAGTCACATCCAAGAAGTGACACCAGACTGAATAATTACATAAGACATTTGGCTTCAAGACCTACTATTGCACTGGTAAATCGCAGGTGCTCCTTATAAACAAAAAAAGGAAGTTAACAAAATATTTTGGATTTTTATTATCAGTGAAAGAACATGAAGTTTGACTTTTTCATGGCTTAGGGTTGTTTCTGGTGTTTCAATGACCTTACAAATTCTCTCCCTACAGTTTTGTGTGTAATGGTAGGAAGCACAATGCCAGTTGTGCACTGCAGTTGTGACACTTCAGTTCACATTTTTCTTTGCTGAAGTGAGTCAAAGTACATATAAATGTTTATGTACTGTCAAAGTACTTAAGAATAAAAATAACAGCATGCAGTAGGCAGGCAACCATACTATAAATTTAACTTTGTACCTTACTTTCTGCTCTCACTTTGCATTCTTCCTTCTTCTCTTGGCATTCTTGGCAACCTGGCATTTCTTTCTCTCTTCTTATATGTCAGATTCTCTAAACACTGAAATCTGTTCCAAGCCTATATTGGTAAGAAAAATTTAGTGACATACCACTTTAATAATGTTAACAGAGCATTGGAGTTTTTAGAACTGCTAGGGCCTTTTACAGTTCTGTGGTGATGTTGCATCAAAATGATTCAACACAACTCAGTGCTCTGATGTGCTCTGATGCCCCTAAGGTGGAGACAGAAACATCTCTTTCAAGAGGAATTGTTTCCTGATGGGGCTGGTCATGCACAATACTTGTGTTTTTAATCCCTGTCTGAGGCCAGGTAAATCAAGAACAAAAAATTGCCCCATGGAAGGGTTTCTCTCAATAACTGTGTTCCTTGCTTGTACAGAAGTTAATCATCTCTCCATTACAGTCCACTTATACCTGCCACATGTTGCCATTCATTATTTACAGTTTCTAGGCTCATTATCAGACCGTTAAAGCAATTTATTTTAAATCTAGATAATTTTAAAATATTCTATTATGAACTATTTAATAACTGTGTGAACAATCAAAGTCTGTTCTGTTTGTTTGCTTGTTTTTTCTTGAAAGAAACATTAATTTGATCGATATCATATGGGCTTGCTGTCCTCTTGCCTGAGAAGAATTTGTTCTAACAAATATTCAGCTGTAGTTTTTGGCTGTTGAGATACACTTTGAAATGCCCTAATTGTCAAAATAAAAGCAAGTAATGGAAATTCTTACGAACAAAGTTCTGATCCATTCTCAAATAAGGACCTTCTTTTGTAATGAAATTGCTTCAGAAAAAGAAGCACCAAAAATACAAAGTTTTGCTAAACACGCTGTAAATATTATATAAAATTGTCCTGATTGATCAATACATTTTGGGCAGTTTGGGTATTTCCAAGGAGAAAGACTGAACTTCATAAAAAATTACTGAAAAGATTTCATATAGAAATATACCTCTGTGCACATGCTCTGGTTGAACAAAATCCTTGAAATAAATATAGAGAGTTGGTGGATTTTCTGATAAGCTACACAATGTCTTTTAGAAGAAAATACTATATTGATGACTCCTGCAGAATGTAAATTAGATCTTAGGTTTGTTTTTTTTTTGTCATTCAACGCACTTTTTTTTTTTCCCTGTTGTGGAACTAGAGTTATTGTAGGTTCTCTGCTTGGTGTGGTTTAATTTGAAGGTGTGCCAGTGTTTTGTGTCTGACCTCCTGTAGCTTGTGGATGGTATTAATCTCTCATTTCTAGATATGTCAGTGACATATGTAGTACATAGGATTTAGAAAATAGCACATTTCTTGTAAGCCATACTTCTAAAGAGAGAGTCTTGCTTCATTTGGAGAGGAGTGCAAGATGATAATCCTGGATGGATAAGGACAGGTTCCTGGAGCCTTCAGTCAAGAATGTCACACTCAAACAATGTGGATTTTCCAGCTCCTTGCCTTTGGAAATTCGCAGATCAGAAATCAGACTATTTCAGATCTCAATTTATGGAATTTAGTTTTCCCCCTCAGGGTCTTGCCATCTTCACCAAGAGCTCTGAACTGAAGCTGGATGTTGCACTACCAGGTTCTGAGAGCTGGGGTTTTTTATTAAGTGAAAAGTCTAACACATGCATTTTCCTTAATTTTTCAAGAAGAATGGGCTAGATTTCCGACTTGGTATCATCCAGCAGTATCTGCTGTGTGGCACTCAGCAGAAATGTGCATATGGAACAAGGAATAGAAACCATAATCTCCAAAGCACATCCAGATGCTTGATATCTCTCAGCCATAAATGATAGTGTGTTGAGTGGACAGCACTTGCCCAAATATACATCCCTAGCACAAGGAATATCCCCAGGAATGATTACTCTCTTTTTCTTTACATATTGGATTCTTTATAGGCCTGCTGTGCTAAAAGGCACTCCATAAGGCAAGGAAGGGCATGGTCTTTCAACTGCTAAAATGCCTCTTGATATTTAACCTAGGTTTTCCTTTGCTCATTTTCATAAGTAACAATAGTTTACTCTGACTTTAAACTATCAGAACATGCACCATGCTATGAAAGGAAAATGGGGCAGACTGGGATCATAAAATGCTGATTGTTAGTAGTTTTTATATCACTGACATTATTTGGACTCAAGAGTCGGGTAAACGTGAAAAATATATTCCTTAAGTAGCCATAGCCTTCTTTATTATCCAGGATTCTTTTTAATTCCAGGTTCAGGATTATTTTTCAAACGAAATACTCAGATTCAAGCAAATGGCTTTTACTGAGCCTAAAATTCTTTTTTGAACAGTGGGTATTGTTCTTGGAGCATGGCTGTGAACACTATCTTACTTTCTTTTAACACTTCACCTTGAATGGAAATAAAGTCTGCTTCCAGAAACTGGACCAGAATGGAGTAGCTTAGGCAATAATGAGCATGAAGATGAAAAGGTATTATCTGGGAAGCACAGTTCTATCACAGTAAAGCCAGGACATTTGTCATTTTCTACTCTAATTCATCATATAATAAAATTGTAATAAGAATAATGGAACTTGGGCCGGTGTGTTAGTGACAAAACCATACTGTAAATAGGCTAGATATCCCTTTTCTTCTTCAGTTCTTTCCATAGCTCAGGCAGGGACCTTAACTCAAGACTCTTGCCTACTCATTTTTTGGTGGATTTGCTAACAGGCAACTTTACCATATAAGAGAGAGAAGGACAGTGGCAAGTTTAATCTAAAAACCAGGTAATACTTTTGGAATGATGATGATCAAAAGTGAATACAGAATTAATATTTTGGTATTTTTTGAGAAAATAACATGTAATATCCTCGTCCTGAATAACCTTTGGAACAAGATATGAATCTAACCAGAAAAGTTAAAATAGAAGGGACAAGCATCTATTACAATAGTTCAGTTCCATCTCTTAAGGACAAACATCTATCCTTGCTGCCATAGACCAGAGTACACAGCAAGTAGCAGGAAATTCAGTGCTCGTCACAGACATGATTGTTATAGACTTTGAATTTGTACCAACTCTACCTTTTTTTGGTGAGTTGACAAAACAGCAGGAACCTCTATTGACTGAGAGGAAAGCTTCCTCCCTTGATCTCCATCACACTGGACTGGAACCAAGACTCAGAATTTGGCAGAAAAACACTTAGAAAAGATCATTCTGTTCAGAGAAAGGAAACCTTGTTTATTTCAGCTCCAAGTAGAAACAGACTTTGGCCAAGTCTCCAGGACATGCTACAAAGGATTGCTTTAGCAGCAGCTGGAATTTGCATGGAAGAAATATAATGTGATACACCCTAAAATCAGGAAATTTCAGATCTTTGAGGACATATGTTACGGATTGCAGACATTGTACTTTTATGTATTTAGGTAGTAACCAGCATATATTACCTGTGCTGCTATATAAAGCTGGACTTTTGAAAGGTTAACCACATCATTTGATTTATATAAAGTAGTGTGAGTATCCAGTATAACTTGTGTACATAATGCAGACCTTGATCACACTGTGTGGGTCCGAGATACTAAGGTACTGGTGATACTCCTCATTCTTACAATGTCTTACCCTGTGAGTGAATTATACCAGCAAAAGCCCAAAGACCCAGCAGACACTGTAGATCAGCAAGGAATCTGATACCAGCTGGTTGTCCTTCCATTTTTTTTCTGGATTCCTTAGTTTATTAATGATTCATCTGCTCCGATCAACAAAACTTGACTGTGCATGGAACTGTTGGCAGCAGCTTTAACGGACTCCAGTTATCTGAGCCAGTTAGCCAGAAGGGTTATTAAATGCTTGCAAACTACTTCTGTATTCATAAGAGAAAAATATTTAACCTCTTCCCTTGTAAATGCAAACAAATCAGGAAGATGAAGAATATACTACTATCTGTTTTAATGGCACTGCACAGGCTGTACAACCAACTCTCTATAGATCTGTTTTTCTTCTAAATATCCTGAATATTTCTAATATTTCTGAAAAAAAAAGAGTGGGTTAGGTGAAGAAATCATCTGAACCAATCTAAATATCCTAAGTATTCATATGAAGTGAAACTATTGGAAAAAATTAAAAAGGAAACAATTACATTTGAATTATTAACAATGACCACAAAAGCACTGACCCTGAGGTTGGCCCTCAAAATTTGACGTGTTAAGGAAACAATATTAATACCACCAGCACTGGATCTGGAAAGTATTTTGAGGTTCCACAAAATCCCTTTATCTCTGTAAATTAGGCATGCCACTTGGGACTCCGTTTACTTGTCCATACCTGAATTAACTCAGCCTAATGATCATGAATTCAAGACAAGACATAGAGACTGAATTGAAACGCATTACATTTTGTTTCAGTAGGTTTTGTTTGAAAATATTTTCTTTGAAAGATTATATAACTGAATTTTTTGTCAATTCTTGACAAAACAGCTTTATTATCTTCATGTATAGAAGTATAATTGCAAAATGCAGCATTTTCAGCTCTGACAGCTGTTTGCCTTAATGGCAGTCTTCAAAGTGTGTGAAAATAAAATTCATAAAAGCTGTACCAATAACATATAAGTGTAGATCAATTTTCAGTCTATTTGTCTTTTTTTGTTTATTATTTGTAATGGCTGAGAAACTCCTATAAATAAAAGAACAACTAGGAAATATTTCCTTTAACAAGCCGCATTTTAAATGCTACATCTGTTACAAGTGACTGAGAGAAAAGCAACTTCTATTTTCCATCATTAATACATATAACAGGAATGTAGTTTGTTTAAGTAGTCTTAGAGGCAGGATACCGAGAGGTGCTGTTCAGTTTGCAGTACTTTGTCTCATGCAATAGAAAGTTTTTATCTATTCAGAGAACCGCTACTGGGAAGAAGGATTATTCAAATATTATTTAAGCTTTACTTCAAAGATTTAAATGAGAATAAAATATACATTTTGCATGTGTCTGTGCTCACTAAATTAGGACCAATAAATTTTATTTTATTTTAATTAACATACTACTCCCACCATTGCTATAGTATCAGACTGGCTTTCTGACTTCTTTCCTGATTTCCGCCTTTTGCAATTTATTCACTCACAGATGCATCTGGCAGTGGCCAGAAAGAAGGTCCATTCCTGTACTAGAGTTGTGAGGTTCCACTCAAACCAACAAAGCCCCAGAATGAAAGTGACAATGTCTTTTTGTTCCACACTCAAAGTACTGCTAAGGAAAAATAGCAGGAGAGAGACCTGTGGCAACACCAGCAACTAAACAGCAGTAATGGATACTTTGGATAAATCTTTGGATAAATCAAAGTTATCCAGGGTCAGCCATAAGCATTTGAACAGAAAGAGTGAAGGGCTTGAGTCACTGAGCTCCTTTTGAGCAATTCACTGATCATGATTTGGGATTAGCTGCTTGCACACTTCCTGCATGAGCTTCCTGAACACTGATCCTGGAGCATCTCAGGCCTCATTAATACACAGAGCCTGCATTTGCTTAGTCAAAGTGGAACTGGGCCAGATTATAAACCTTAGTCACAGAGGGAAACTCTCCCTCCATTGTGTGATCCCACCCAAGCCTCAAGGGCTGGGCCAGTGACCACTGCAAGCAGTGAAGAGTCATCAGTGTTTCCTTATGTGGAGGGACAGCTGTGTATGAAAAAATTGTTCAATTTTAATTCACTTATTTAAGAAAAATGTTACTGTGTATGACCAAAAGTGACAGAATTTACTTCACAATAATACCAGTCCTTGGCTTCATTTCTTTGCCTTCACTATTTTTTTACCTATTATTTTGTGAAGTCAAAAGAGCTAGTTGCTGAAAAGCATGCAAAGAATTGCACTCTCACTGTGTTGTGATATTAATTTATTCTGGCTTGTGTTTAATCCACTAAAAACATTTCAAAACATAAAATTCCATGGATTCACCATGAAGTAACTCTAAAAAGAAAGATCAATGACTGTTATTACTCTTCATTTAAAACTCAATTTTTATTTTCATTCAGGAAGTGAACAAGACGACTACAGAACATGATATCACAAGTTAATTTTCTATTTTGAAAATTTTAGCCTAATTATTTGACACAGCAAATGATGGTTTTAACATTTTTACTGGTCCAGAGACAATGATTAGAGAATGAAAAGACCTTAGGTCACCCAGTATAAGTACCTAAGATTGATTGCTCCTTGCTGTATATGTTGGTTGCATAAGGGGAAAGGGAAAGAGAAGAAAGATTCAAACAAAAGCAGCATAACAATATTAGCCAGGGAGGATTTTGTTTTTCAAGGACACTGAACAAGACATTACAATATCGTATATCCAATCTGTAAAATGAGTTTACATAACTTTTTTTACAATGAAATGAAAAGCTGTAATTAAAGACATTATATAGTAGGAAATGAGAAAGCAGGTAAATAAAATGTTGTGTTTTGGTCATATGGAGGTTGACCAGATGATTTATGGGAAGAACAAAACAATTTCCTTGTATTATTGACTTCCTGCATTGCATCCTGTGACTTTACATTTTTGTTTCTATTGAGTAAATTAATTTTGTTCAGTGTTTTCTTGAAATAAGATTCTTATCTCTTTCATTTAGTAAGTTTTCTACAATACCGATAAAAAAGAAAATCAGATTTAGGAAGAGAATTGCATGTATAATAAGCATGTATAATAAACTTGAGGATTTAAATATCAATATAAATTTCCAAGTTATTTTTTCTTATTAACAACTAGGAAAAAGAATATATTTTAACAGACCAAAAGTCAGGGTTTTTTTTAAGCATGGATTATTATGTGAGCTTCCAAACTACACTCCTACTTTACTGTACGCAAGTCCTATTGATAGGTCTTATTGAGGACCTCAGATTCTCCCTTCTTACTTGATTTGATAGATGGTAATTTTCCATACAATTCACACTTTTCATGTTTTCATGCCAAATTTTCTCAAGTGTAGGTGAAATATTTCAGCAGGAGATGTCGGAATTACTCAAGGGATTTTCTTTCTCAAGCAAGCACTTTCTTCTTGAATCTTCCCTCATGAAATAAATAGTTAAATATAATAATTGAGTTGTACAACTGTCTTTCTAAATCCGTATTTGGAGACAAGTATTTTTTCCAGCATATCTTGGACTAAAAAAAATGAAATAATTTTATTTGACTGGTTTTGAATCCTTTAGCAAAGCCCTTTCTTGAAACCAAGTGCTCTTCAGAGACCTACACACTTCAAAGCATTTGTCAGATCATGTTAGAATTGTTATGATATGACACAAAAAAAGGGAGACCTGATAATTTCTTACTTCTACTCACAGTTTCTGAGAGAGGTAATAATTAAATCTACACATTTCCCAAAAAACCCTAGTTCCTTCATCTTTCCATTTAGCAGCATTTCCCATTTGTTAAATCTTGTTTCTTCAGTAGGTGAGCCAGAAAACAGAGTTCTCTTTCTCTTGCAAATGAAAATACACAGATGGGGAAAATCCACAGTTGATGTGTGCTCACCCGGTGTTTGAAATATGAGGAAGTTCGTAACAGAAGCCCTCAAACTTCCATCAAAGAAGGCAAGGTAATAGATACACCAACTGTGTTGATACTAAAATGGCTGAAACATCATAATTCTTTTTACAGGCCTCATGGCTTGATGTCTACCAAAGGTAAACATCAAAACCATCTAGAGCAGGTTACCTCAGCAACCTCCTCGTAAAGAGGAGCCATTAGATTGTCCTCTAATGTTTGCAGAACTTGAGAGCATGTAATAGAATTCCCTCTTGTCTAACAACTCACCTCTACGAATGCTCCAATTTCTTCAAGAATTTTTAATAGACTTTTTCTCTTTAGATGTACAATGTGCCCACTGAGTTTGAAGGATTGACCTATTCACCCCTGGCCATTTAAGGTGTAAGAAAACTTCTGTAGGCCAAAACTATAAAAGGATCTGAAGCAAAGTAACAGTCAAATTTCTCTTGCAAACAAGACTTTGTTGAAGATATTGGGCAAGAACTGTTGGAATTTTTCTTTTCAGTGTGTGTCGAATTCAATTTATTGGAAACAAAAAATGAAAGCAACAGAAAACAATAGCGCTTTTTCTTTTTTTTTTT
>VWZP01005668.1:1220913-1383856 GCA_013396995.1 Dicaeum eximium | reverse complement strand
ACAAAAGCGCTTTTTTTTTTTTTTTTTTTTTTTTTTTTGGCTCATTGGTGTGTATCTATATACACACCCCATATATACAGTGTATAAAAGGCACAGTTTTGATTGGGACATACTGTCTCCAGTGGGAGGGATCCCATGCTGGAACAAGGGAGGGACTCTTCTCCCTGAGCAGCAGCAGAAACAACTCATGATGAACTGACTGGAACACCCCTTCCCTGTCTCCCAGTGCTGCTGGTGGGAAAGAGGCAGAGCTTGGAAAGGAGGGAGGGGTGGGAGGAGGGTGTTTTTAAGATTTGTTTTACTTCTCATTATCCTGGTCTGTTTTTGTTAGTAATAAATTCAATTAATATCCCCAACTTGAGTCTGTTTTGCCCACAATGGTATTTGGAGAGTGATCTCTCCCTGTCCTTATCTCAACCCATGAACTCTTAGCTATATTTTCTCCCCCTTGTCCACTTGTGGAGGGGAGTGTTAGAGAGGTTTCGGTGGGTGTCTGACATCCAGCTAGGGTCAATCCACTACAGGAGGTGAAGAGATTAAGTGGCTGTGTGGGTGCTCACCTTCTTTGTTGGGGCCATTAGCCACAGTCTTTTAAGTTGTTGGGGTTTTTTATTTAAGTTATTTAATATGACTTTCCCATCTTATTTCTATCAACCAGCTTCCCTTAACTCCCACACCATACTGTAGTGTTCTCATTGGATGCAGAGACCAGAAAGTTATTAGTAGATCTTATCAAAACTATTTCAAAACTTACCAATCCTGACTCTGAACTATTCTGTTTGTTTTCTGGCTCTGATTTACCATTAAAGAAGCACTTGTCACTGGTTTTTATTCTTCTGCAATGAATCGTTTTGATGCTCTTCCTGATCTCTCATGTGTAACATTCCTTCATCACTCCTAGGATCCTCCTGGAGATGATTCATGGAGTTATGCCTGGAGCCCTCCTCTCCACTCTGTCCTTGTGGTGATAACTCCAGATGTTTTGTGCATGTTTCCTTTAGAGAAATTGCAAACTTTTTCCACACCTAAATCTTTGAGTGACTTTGCCCATTTACTTACCTTACTTCCTTCCTAGTTGATTAGAGCTTTAAACCTTACTTGACAATCTTACCAGACTTTTAAATTATTTCTTTCCCTTACAACTTGTTTTGAATTACATCTGAAATACTTTATTAATAAATGATTGATTATAAGCAATAAGGTGAAGTCAGTTTATCTTTTACATTATGTTTTTCTTTATTTTGAAAGAATATCAGGCTTTATGGAGAAAAAATATAATCGAAGAATTACTTGATGAAGAAATTTCAATGGCGAAATTAAAGAATACCAAAGAGTACTTTATCAGTAACAATTTCTTTGTCAACACAATTATTGAATTAATGTCATTTCCATGTATTACTATTTATAAATTGTATTGAAGGGTGTTTCACTAATCAGGTAATACAAGCAGTCAGAACAACATTCTCTGTCTCACGAAGGAATGTACTTAATATAGTAATTTGAATGCAATAAACCAAATATTCAACAATGTGCAATTTTACATGTGCTGTTGAGTTTTTTTCATATATCATTTTTCTATCTCTTCATACACTTAGAGAAATAAAATGTATAGAAAGATTGGAAAAGGACATGAAGTTTAGGAAAGTGTTTCCCATTATTGCTGCTGTGAAAACAGCAGCTGTAAGAAACTTTAAAGGAAGCCAAAAGAAACTGAATTAATCAGGTATTTTCTTTTGATGAAGTGACAACGGAAGTTTCATTTCAAGGAATCATAGTCTGTTTTATTAAGGAAGTTATGTGAGTGGTAAAGAGCAGCAATCCTGCATTTGATCTCTTCATGTAATCAGTTGAATTTAATACATATGATATCAAATGTACCTTTCATCCAATTTTGTATGTTTGTAAACTTTAACAGTCTGATTTTTTACATCTGCCCAGAGTGTAGCTTAGTGAAGTGCAGGATTGGACAGAAACCAGGACAGGTGTGTCATAGTCTATTTTCAGTGTATTTATACAACCTGTGGTAGAATTAATGAGAGATGCTGAATATATTAACTAGAATTTCTACTCTATTTGCAAAAAATAATTTAATTACTGTAAATTATCAACATTTAATATAGGAATTATTATCCTCCTTGAATTGTCTATATAATTTAAACAAATCTTGGTCACAGGAAAATAAACAGTATCCTCCATCTGTAAAAAATAAAAGAGATGAATCAGTCACAGCCCGAATATATTTAATATGGAGCTTAGCAGTAATGTATATGAAAATCCAATGTCTGATTTTAAATAAGTATTCATTAAAACTTAACAGATATAGTTTTCCAAAAGAATCATTAGAGCTCTGTAAATCATACTTGTTTTCAATAAACATTTGCAATGTAATTATTCTGCAATAAGTATCCTAATAAAATTGGTTATATTTAAAAACAGTTGCTGCATAGTTCATACAGACTAAATCAAATGGGCAATATAAACAGATTTGCCAAAGGTCAGTGGTTATGAAGGAGACATGTACACTATATATATAGCTTGGTTCATATTTATATAGATATAATTCCTGCACATATGCATATATATAGGCTGAGTATTTCCTTCATGCTTTCACATATTCATCTTTATATATATATATATTTCCTTTCTCATGCATGCATACATTTAGACCATGCAGTGATTCAATCAAATTTTCAAAAGCAAATGCATTTGAAATAAAACTGCTACATTAATTTGCCTTTAAAATTCAGATTTAATTCCTTTTTAGGATGTAATATCTATAATAGATTTCACACCAAGACTGGTATATTAGAAACACAGTATAAAATTATTTCCCTATAGACTACAGAAGTTTATGTATAGACACTTGCACTTTAAAAAATGTAAATGTCTTTTTTTGAACCATAGTTTCCCTACAATCTCTCTCTAAAATAAGTAATTTTAGGTTGTTTCAGTGAAGCCATCTTAGTATTCAGCAGATTATTTCCACAAAGTGGAAGCCCACTGTGCTCCACTGACTAGAAAAGTAGACTATAGTAATAAGTTCAGAAGTAAATGGGTGCATTACAAGCCCATAACTTAGACTCTAAACTCCTACAGTCAGGAAACCATATATTTGATGTGTCTCTGTCTGCATTGCTAATGTAATATTACAGAGTAGTCACAAAAATATTAAATTTTTGAGTTCTGTAGGAAAAAAATCTCTACACAAAAATTATATCAACCTATCTCTGAAACACCTACACTGAAAACCAGTGTATTTTACATTCAGTTAGACTATTTTTTATAATTGAAAAGATTTTGTTCTTAATGTGAATTTACAGCAAACAGCTGTGTACTAAAGTACAAAATAAACATTGCTAATTTTGAAATAATGGGACAACAAACAGTATCTTTACTGATCTTTATTTTGTCAAAAGTATTTTTATCGTATGAATATGTCTTGGTTAGAGAAGACTTTATCAAATGGATGTTTACTCAAGAAAAAGCATCCTCGAAAAATTTTGGCCTGTGCTTTCTCCAGAGTAAAATATTCCTTATTATTAAGAGAATATAGGTTAGATCTCCTTTTTGATAACAAGGAATATATTTATGATATGTCAAAACTTTCTCAACACACAAATTCAACTTTGATTTTATTAAATTTTTTGCTCTCATGTTGTACGCTGAGCACTGATGTGTTTCAGTCTTGAGATGAAACTTTATTGTAACAATCGTTCCTGCTAACATTCCACAGGATGAGGTGACAGGATTTGACTGGAAGACACTGGGAGTTGGCTTTGTGGGGAATATTTATGCAGCCACAATGTGTTAGAAGTCTAGATGCACTACCCTGGCTGAGATACAATAATTTCCCTGAAGTGAACCCCAGCCATAAATCTGGCAGACGTACCAGTATCTTCTTACTCATCTCACATTCCCAGCAGGATCCGCTGAGTTTATCTGGCTCTGCAGTTTCTGTCTGGCATGAGGGCACAAAGAATGTAAGGGCTGAATGGGATCTGACGCAATGAAGTTTAGAAGCCACTTGTTGCCTCCTTAAAAAAGGAAAGGAAAAAAACCCCAAACATAAATGGCTGAAATATTCTGTACACAAGTGTCTGAACTGAAGATAAATTGAGCCCTAAAACTTGGGGGAATGTTACAGGAGGACCACAATAGGAATGAGGTCAAGGGTGAAAAAAAAAGCTCAAAGGAATAAATAAATCCTTTGTTCAAGAAGAAAGGGTTCTGATTGTTTACCCACATCAAACTCAAACGGACTTCTCAATATTTGCCCATTTTTCATTGCACAGACGCATACTTTTATGAAAAAAAGCCCCAAAAAACATAGAGAAACAACTTAGTATGATATTCTTTTGCCCTTCTAACAATTGGGATTTATCCTGCAAAGAAAAGGCATATTAGATCAAATAAATTTGTACAGATACAACATGGAGTTCTTGAACAATCAACCCCCCCAAAAGCCCTCATGTTTTACCACAAATGAGAACCTTTAAAATCACCAAAAAAATCTGTCAACCTTACAAGGGTCAAGCTGAGTTCTGGGTCAGGGACAGGTAAATGTACTAGTCATGTTACAGATTCCACAGAATATTTAAAGTAGATTGCAAGAGACTTTATCCTGAAGTCATAAAGCTTTGGCTTTATAAGGTAATTTCTTCAAAGATTACTACCTAAACTATTAATGGTCTGTTCTGTTGTTTCTAAATAGGCAGTAGATCACTGAGCTCCGTGGCATGATGTTACAAATTTTAACAAGTGCATGTTTTCATAGACAGCTGTCTGGAAGAGAGAAAAAATCAGCTCTACTCTGTGAATTTCTAAATATATTCTCTTTGGAAAAAAGTAGTCCTATTCCATTTCCACTCCTGAATTTTTTCTAGAATTTTGCTTGCGCTCAACATTGTTGGGTTTCTTTCAGTTTCTTTCTTTGAGTTTGTTTCAAACTAGTTATGAAATTAAAGAGATATGCAAAGGGTTACTGACAGGAATCGCTGGAAAGAATTCCCTCAGGTGTTGCCACACAGTCAACAGTAATTTCATCTTAATGAGTTCCCACTCATCAGCTGTGCAATAGGAGCTGACTGTGCATATTCCTCCCTCACCTGAGGTCTGAAATAAGGTGTGTTTAATCTAAATTATGCTCATTACTAGATCTAGCTCAAGTTAATGGGTTTTACTTTGCAATTTGGAAAGCCTATAAGTGTGAGCAATCAATGCACAAGATTATACTACAAAGGTTCACTAAGTACAGCAATTAAAGGTTTATATAAACCCCAGAACTGCACAAAAAGACAAGGAAAGTTTCCTTTATAAAGTTCATATAAACTTTTCTATAGTGGATAACAATGCAAAATGCAACCATAGTTAATTTATTCAAGTTTCAGTAAAATTGCATCCTGCAGTTCTAAGTGACTCCTTTCTGGAGAAAAAAGTAATAGGACATAGAGTTCATTAAAATTCAAGGTAATATATTTGCTTTGAAATGGTTAAACATTGAAAGAGGCATATGCCAGAGTAAACCATTTTAACTAAGTAAAATTTCTGTATGGCTGAAGGTTGACTTGATCCTGGTAAGATGAAAAAAGAGAATAGGAAATATGATAAGGGAAACTATACTTTTGTACTAAAAGGTAGTAATCCAGGCTGAGAATCTTAGCTTTCAAGAAACTGTGCAATTCCAATGTATTTTTCTTTTTTAAAAGTTCATATAGGATACATTTCTTTCTTTTATGGTGACATTATGTCAAGGATGATAAAAAATACCAAAGAAATTACCTAAGATTTTTTGCTAAGGAATTAGAGCAGTGGGAATGTCTAGGTGTAACAGATCTCAGGAAACAGTGAGATGGTTTGCCGTGTTTCTAGGACTTTATGTCAATATAATTAATTTGTTTTACTAAATTCCATGGAAACAGATTTTCATAAAGCTGGAGTAAATGAGAACAGAATTATAACATTGTTTATGATTACTGAGTTCATATTTGTATAAAAATATGGAAGAGATTATAAATACCAATATTTTCTCTATCTAGTATTCTTCACTGATGACCTTGACAAAGTACAAGATCCCTTAAATAAAACAGATAAAATTTACACTTTTGACTTCCAACATACACAAAAGATTTGTTTGTCATGTACATGAAAAGGTTCCTAATACAAATTTTAAACTCTGATAGATGATGTGTTTATCATACAAATTCATTTTAGCTTGCATATCTATTAATTCAGATGGTTTAATGTTGATATCAGAATTACAAAGACCCTGGAAAAAAGCAAAGTAATACACATTGTATAATTCTTGTAGCGAATTGAGAGCATGATAAATTCCATTCCTATGTGCCTGTTTTAACAACTGTTGATAATGTAGATAACAAATGTTATAACTTTGGGAAACTGGACAATGGAGAGGAGAAAGAATGAAAACACATTTTTCTTAGAGTGCTTTAGCAGGTGCTTTTATTCAAACATTCACATTCCCTTCAAAGAGCTCAATCTGCTTTCCAACTTCAGTGCATGTTTGGTGTTCTGTGGGTAAATGATGCATTCTTTTCAATTGACCCAAAATATATCAAAAAATAAGTAGGATTACTTGAGACTTCTTAGGCTGCAGTATTTTTGTGAATCAACATTCTACCAGAACAAGGTCTACTGACACAGGCAAAGGAAAATCACTGTTCAGTTGATCTGAAAGTAGCAAGGCATCACCTCTAAGGAGAAATGGTGATAACTGATTTCAGATTAGCCACTTATGCCAGCTCTTTTCAGTCAGACTAAACCTCAAGCCTGACTGTTTCTGACTACTCATTTAAAATATGGTATTTACTGTATGTAAGATATAGTTATAAAATCAAATTTTACCCATGTATACATGTTGGGAGTTTTTTCCACCTCAGATTCAATAGCTTGCACTTCCTCTCTGATCCAGATGTCTTGTTCAATATCCTAATCCTTCTGGATTTAGTCAGAGATAAAATCTCCCCCTTACTGGCAATTTTCACTCATCCACTTCAATATTCCCCTTGCACACTTGTCCTCTCTGGTTTTCTTAGCTGCTTCTCATGTTCTTGTTCTGAGCTTGAGTTCTTTGTGTTGTGAGATATGAAAGGAAGGACACAACATTCCTTGGATCTGTTTAATTGTTCCAGATCCTGTCAGGCACCTTGGTGCTTTCACATTACATGAGATGTCCTTCATGGCTTGTGCCTGGCTCCTTGTGCAGCCTCTAAACTCTGTTTAACACTACTGGTGACCGTCTGATGAGCCTTAAAGGACCCCTGAAGTTTAGGGAAAAAGTTCTATATGAAATCATAGTATACACAAATATGTGATGCATTTATGACCTATAAAACATTAATAAAATATTTGTGATGATATTCTACTTCTCCAAGTCACTAGGCTTACAGATAATTTTTTTCAGGTAGTATTTGATGTATGAATCTTCATACTAAAACCTAATATACCTGTTCATAGTAGTTTAGAGCTGAATATATGTGACAAAAATGAGCTTTTGGTCATCAGTGAAACATTGAAGAGTGAATGTCTATGGAAAAATGAGTCATGTTTTTCTTTACAATCTGAGGATTTGAGCAAATTTTCAGCTGCAGCACCATATTCTGCCCTCAGTTTTATACTTTCCTGCTTTAAAGTAGAGGCAGAAATTGAAGAGAGAAAGATGCTCCCAGTAGACTTGGTTTGACAGGGTCTTTAATACTTTCGTTATTGTATAAGTCAGAAAGAAATCAAAGTAGGTCTCATGGCTTCCAGGACTGACACTTAGGAAATACCTAAAAAAACTTTCTCTGCAATTCCCGCAGCAATAAATACAGAGCCTCATAATGCAGATTTTACAGAGCAGTTTTCTGAGTAGCAGCATGCTGGGGTTTTGACTTTATAGCAGGACAGGGATCACTTTATTTTTCAGTAGTTTACACACCAGCCATATGGTTAAATCATACATGAAGTAAAAAATTTAAAAATCCACATTTGGACTATTTTTTACTTTTTTTTTTGTTCAAGAGGAGCAAAGGATAAATTGTCACCTATTCCTCAATAAGAGTTCTAGTACTGTTGTATTAAAGCAATATGTCACAGCTATAATATTGGAGATGAATACTCTTTCCTTAGTTTAAGGGAAGTTTTATTAATTGATTTTCCACTATCCAGGAAAAAAACTTCAGCCTCTATAGGATAGGCTATCTCAGAAAAAGGCAGGTTGCTACTTTACACATGTCTATCTTAAACACTGAGCAAAGAAATCAGCCCTACTTTCAGATCGTGGTTTAAAATATGAAAGCAGTTAATTTAATGCATACATTAAAGGAGGACATGCTATACCTTATTGGTATTGACACCCAATGCATTTTTGGAATGCAAATGGAGTGTACTCTGCTGGATTCAGAACAAGGATCTGAATCAAACTGTCAATAGTTGTCCAAGTATGCGATGCAACATTGTCAAGAAGGATTCATTGCATTTTCATAGTGTCTGCAAAATGTCTGTGAAATGTCTTCTTTCAATTCTAGTTTTCCATACTGTCTGCAAGTGGGCTGCTTTGGAAACAGAAAAAAGGCAGTCACGTTCCCACTAATTTTGTAAATAAAAGGAAATTAACTATTTTCATTTTTACTGGTTTTCTTTGAAAGGATACTTGTTATTTTTAAATCTTTTTTCCCCCGGTTTTTTTTCCTTTCCTGGAGGAAAGAATCATTTAAACAAAATAAATATTTAGTGTTTTGTTTTATTATACTGATTTCTTTTGATTCATTTTTCAGTTCAGTGGTTGGAAACTATTTTAAAGTGTATATGGAATCAACAATATAAGGTGAATTAAAATCGTCAGAGTGCCATTGGCGTGTAGACAAATTTTCTGTCCCAAGACGTTAATGAGAAAAGCATTGTGTAAAGCATTCTTTGCATTTGAAGTGTCCATACACTATGTGAAAAACCCTGTACTTCCTATACTAATCCTATATTTTATAAGATAAGTAAATCTGAACTAGATTTATTTAGTGAACCAAGAGTGTATCATGTAGCTGTAACATGTGTTTTTATTTATCTGTAAAGGTATCTGCAGGGAAACAGAAAGCAGAATTATAGTATGTGCCTCAGAAACATTCTTTGTCCTCTCATGAAATCCAGACTGGTAGATTTTTTGTGCCTCCATTCCCTGGGATGACTGAAAAATCCACTTTCAGAAAAGTATTACGCCTATTCCGGAACTTGCTTACAACAACATATTTTTCAAGCTGTCCTGTGCAGGATGAGAAAAAATTATTTACCAGCTAGACATCTGTGAATGCAGGTGCTGGGGATGAAAAATAACTTCTCAAGATGAACAGCATGCCAGTATAAACACAGCATGAGATGACACCTGGCACTGAGTCATGGTCCTTCTCAGGTGGACACTGAGCAATTATGGTTTGAAATAAGCACTGTAAATAGGCATTGCAGTATGCAAATACACAGAGCAAGCAGTGCAGCACATTGATTTTGTATGTGTATGCATGCAGAAATGCCTTTCAGTCTTGTCATGGAATCCTGGAATGGTTCATGTTGGAAGGCACCTGAAAGATCAACTTCTTCCAACCCCTTTGGACAGGGCCATTTTTCACTAGACCAGGGTGATCAGAGCCCCATCCAGACTGACCCAGAATGTTTCCAGGGGACACCTATCACCACTCAGGGCAATCTGTTCCAGTGTTTCACCACCTCATTGTAAATTTTTTTTTCCTTATATTTAGTGTAAATCAATACCCTTTTAGTTTAAAAGCACCACCCCTTGTGCTAAACCAACAGACTCCGTGAAAGAGCTCGTCCTCAACCCAGGATTTTTTGTTTGTCTGAGCTGCAATCATTCATTGCTTGCTCATGTACAGTTTTTTTGTCCTTCTGAGCTACGTGTGGCTGCCATACTAATGAAATCCCTGCCACCTAACAATTAAAATGCTGTCATCTGTCATTAAAATATTTGTCAAGAATGAGTGGAATATTCTTCATATGCATATTAATGCTTATTTTGCTTTGGCCTATTACAATCTCAGCCATAGCATACCTAGGAAAAACATTGTACTACCTGAAATTCAGTGTTCTGAACTAGTTTATTCATTTTTTGAAAATAATATGCTCAAATTCAGTTGATTAACTATCAGGTAAATATATTCAAATTCACTTTACATTGCAGTTGAACCCAAAATGTCAGCTAAAAACTGGATTAACTGTTTAATCCATACCTGGATTAAATGATATTTCTAGCTCCTTTAATGTGCTAGTCAGGAAGTGAAGAATGCTCAAGAGTATTAAAGGAAACTGCAGTGATCCTGTTACAGGAGAATAGGCTAGATGGATTGAACACTACCTTTTTTCTCCATGTTTCAATGGGAATGACATAAATAAGATTAGGTGAAGAAACCACTCAAACCTATATAAAAGCAATTTCCACATAGTTTTTGTGGGGACATCTTTCCAGATGCCCAGATCTTTCTCAAGCATTAATGATGATGAATTTTTCAAGACAGCATTTTAAACCTGTGTTTTCTCATTTCTCATATATTGGACTTTCTCCACTGACTTAAGAAAGGCATTGAGCCTAGTGCAGTGCCAAATGGTTTACATTAAAAAACTAAAGAGTTACCTTAATTAGCTAATGAACAGCCACTTCAGAGATATAGTCAGAAAGTTGATATATACTTGATTCTCAAGTATATATCAACTTTCTTATAATTAATTGAAGATACACAATCAGCAAAAATACCATAAGCTACATTTTCACAATTCCTAAAACATACTCATATAGAAACCATCTACAATAAATTTTGTGGAAGCTGTACATAGTACCTTTAATAACAGCCAAAGAAGTGTAAAAGTGCAATAACTGCATTTAGACAGAAAATGTTGTATGTGCCATTTAATGTTTGTGTGTTAACAGAGCCTGTATGAAAGTATCTCATAAATGTGTCTTCTGTTCAGATCTCTGGCAGCCCATGGATCTACAGATATTAAGCTTGGCTTTTATAATCGACATTTGATTAGAAGCTCAAAAGTTTTGGAGGTTTTCAGATGTGGGTCTTGAAGACACTCAGTCCTATCTGTCATTGCCCCTTAGGCTGTTTTCTAATCCCACACAGTCACCCTCAAATTATAGATAGGTGTTTTTTTCATGTCAGATATATCATTAACAAATCATTAGATACCATAAAACCGTAATGGAATAGGTTTCAGATGATTGCAGAGATGGATTTTTTTTATTTGTCCATCTATATTTCATTCTATGAGTACATAGAACAAGATCTGTTGGCCTTTGAATTATCTGACCACTTTGTGCTCTCTCAAGCCTTTCCAGGGAGAGGGATAGCAGTGAATTAATAGACAGAGGAGAAATGGTAATGAAGAGTCATCAATTTTGAGAAGTTATTGGCAGCATTTTCTTTTGGACATAAGTTAAACCCAGCAGTTTTGCATTGCTGTTGCAATCACATCCATTTCCACATCTCCAGATGGAGCTGCTGCCCTCCACCCGTTGCCATGGAGCTCTGCCTGTTTTATTCCATTGTTTGCAAATGGGAAATAAGGCCCAGGAGTTTTAAAAATCTTCCAGAGACTTCTGACACAAAGGAAAGTGCTTTCTTACCTCTATAAGGGCTCATATTTTGACAGAAAGTAAAACGTATTTCCAGCAAGTACACATGTATTTTGGCAAGTCTGAATAGGACAGTCTAAATATGAAGTGCTCACAAACCAGCCAAATCCCAACTTGTAATGTTCAAATTGGTTAAAGAATATTTATGGCAAGTTACATAGTACATTTTTAAATAAAACAGGCCATTACTTCTATTATGATTCATTGTACACGTATTTATATCAATATCAGGTGAAAATGGCAAGTTACGTTAGTTTTCTTTTGTCTGAGAAACTCAGTTCATCTTTTATGAGTGGTTAGTTCTCAGCCTCCAAAAATTAGGAAGAAACTTCAGGTATTGAAGATTGCCATGTTCATTGCATTCAGCCTCTAAAAAGTATCTTACATTGTTTCTGCAGCTATTCTCAGACTGGTCTGTTCCCTGGTTTAGAACCTGGTTGTTTTTAGCTAGATTAATCTGTCAGAAAACGTCCTGATCTCCTTCCAGCCTATACAGTTGCCTTTTATTACAAGTATAGGTTAATTCCATATGTATATATTGGAAATTAGGTCTCTATCCCTTTGCATTTCTATGACTGCTACAGTACAACCTGTATGTACACCCAGTTATTTAATTCTTTACATTGTTAAAACAGTTTTGGTAGGTTTTTTTTTCCTTTTTAAATGGGAATTATTTTCTTCACATTTTCCAAAATCAGTTGCTTTTCTGAGCTATTGAATAAGATCAGAATTTCAGGCTATGTCAACTGCACAAAACTTAGCTGTAGTAGAACTCCTTTATGTTCAAGAGAAAGATCTTAAATTTACTTTAGAAAACAGGAAGCTTTGCATGTTGGAAGTGGTCTTAAGACTATATCTTCTAAAGATCTCTGCTATAGACAGCTGAAGTATCAACAGATTGTTATATGAGTCTAGGAGATAACCTTTTCAAAAAATGTGATCACATTGATCAGCTTTTTATGAAGGCCACAACAAGCACCTTGGTGTCAAACAGATTGGAGCTCTTCCAGAGGAATATTCCAAGTATCACTAAGCACAGTTTTATGGACACAGCACATGAGGTGCTCCAGGGCAGTGATGTGATGATATGAGGCCTTGTTTTATTTCCTGTGTGATTTCAGATTAATTTGTAATGATTTTTAAGAAATATGTATTTTACGGATGTGATGCATGAAAGCATCAGGAAGAAACATATAACACTGACTACCAAGACTTGTCAAACACATGCCTGGAAGATAAAGCACCAAATTAGACCTTGCCTCTTTTTCTATGTAGCTCAAAACTTTGTTTTTTCAAAGGCTGATGTACCAGGTCAAAGGGCTGCACCAACTGGAAGAGCTTGTAGGCAACTGGTTTGTTGGGTACCAGCTTGGAAGGCAAGTAAATATCTTATAGTCTGAAAATTTGCAGTCTGTTTAAGGATTTTTGATTTAGGGTTTTGTTCTAAATACATGGTATTTAACTTGAAGGAAGCTATCTGGCCAAAGGGAGCAGACTGAAGGGTTTGAAGTTAAGATAGATCTGTTCAGAAAATGATCCTTGGTACCATGACCCAGATTTAGCAAAGAATTGTGTGAATCTGTATAAAGCTAAGCAATACCTAACAGCCAGAAACCCAAGAGGGGTGTGTTCTAGGAAATAAGGAAAGGTCATAGGTTTAATCTGCACAGTAACTGTGAACTTGAGCACTGAGCAGAGGTAAAAATGTGAGTCTATTGTATTTAATTCTGTTCTGGCACGTGACAGTATCATATGCTTTTATTTTGTCACAGAAGAAAGAAATTAAGTATGCAAATCTCTATTATGCAGTGAAATAGAGGGTTTTGTATTGATTGGGTTTTTTGTTTGTTGTTTGTATTCCAGAAATTTATGTTTGTATTTCCTTTTTGTTAAAAAGTCTATTGTGAACTAAAAATAAGGATAGTATTTCTGAACAAGAAAGACAATATACCATTGACAGTACGTATTCTGTGACTTTGAAGATTCTCCATATAGAATTGAAACTTGATATTTTCTGGGAAAGAAATGGGATCTTTCTCATAGGTAGCTGAGACTGTATTTATAGATCATATACAAAATTATTAGTTGAGATTTTTCAGATTTGATCTTTACGTAACCCCTGCCTTCCAGCTCCATTATTTTTTAAAGCTTGATTAATATGGATATGTATATTTACTTCAAAATTAATTGAACAAAGTCATGTAGTAAAGATGATACATAAAAAAAAGGTAGCTGGCTGATGTATGTGATAGGTTTTCTCTCTAAAACCTATCTCTTTTCCTTTTATTCACCAGGGATATGTAAATGACAAGAACTGATTTTGTTGACGTGGAGTCATAGCCGACTGGAAGGTTGTGATATTTGGAAAAAAAAAAAAGACTAATGAATTAAAGTTTCAGCAATTTAACACATTAGTTAATACATAATTCCTGGAAAAAAAAAAAAAGAAGTGCTGTTGGCTGAAAAATGTGTCGTAGGCAGCTAGCTCGCATTTCTCGTAAGGAAAGATGATTTGGGTCATTTATAGTCTTGTAATAACAAACTTCACTGTTTGTTCTGGAAAACTCTGAGCACAAGTAAACCTACTGTAACTACTTTATGAATAATCTTGTTTCACTGAGTTCTATGTTAAATTTATTTATCAAGAATCATTGCTCAAATTGTTAACAATAAACCTTCGTCAGTGAGGATGGTGCAATTTTCAGTGTTTATCTTTTGAAGGTAGATACAGATCTTCATACAAATCAGCCTCCCCTCAACTGGAATGGGATGGCTCTTCCCTTTTATTTTCAAGGCAGTGTCAGTTTCACACTTTTGTGTGGCTTTCACAAGACCAAAATCAAAGAACAAGTAAATCAGCAGCACTCAAAAATGCAAGAATATTATTTACTGGAAATACAGTAGGATTTAAAGTCTTTATTGTCATAAACTACAAGAGGGTAATATTCAATTATAATATATGACAAGCAGACCTGAGTAAAAATATAGATCAAAAATTTAGGTAGAAACATACTGGATTTATCTAAGGTATGCTGGTTGTTGACCACAGAGCTCAACTCAAGTAATATTTCAGTCTTAGAGAAGTTACTCCTAATTATAAGTGTAACTGAGAGAAGAATCTGGCTTATTGATTGCTGGGTTTAGGGCCTCATTGGTGACAGAAAATGTTGAAGTTAAATTTGGGAATTCCTAAATAATTTGTTAGGAGTTTTCTATGCCTGTACCCCCTCCTCCCCAGTTGTAGGCCAGTACAGAATGTGTAAAGGATAGGCACATGCTATGGCCCAAGAATTGTAAATATTTCCACTATCATGCTGAAAGTAGACGCTAAAAACCTTAAGCAATGTGAAACATAGAGCACACACAGGTCACATAAAGATATTTTGCTCATTACATGTTAAAAACTACCTCAATAGACAATACAGGAGCAATAAAATTCTCTGAAAATCAATACCCAAAATGTTTTAAGGCCTCACAGTATTATCCACTTCGCTGGTTTCCATTGGAGGCATCTCCTGGGTGAGGATGACCTTGCTGGGCTGCGGAATGGGCACGGGTATTCCCTAATGGCCCCCTGAGAGAACGAGCATTGAAGAGAAGTGCTTGCACAGCAGGTTTGTAAAGGACCAGCAACATGGTTTATGATGAAAGAATAAGAACTGGGTTTCCAGTAAGCACCAAAATATGCCAGCTCTTCCCTGAGGAAGCATTCAGCTATGTTTTCAGTCATGAAGCTCGCATGAGCGCATGGATTAATATCTCCATATGTTCTTCCTCATCCAGATCAGTATGAACTCCAGGAGAATTTCCAAGAAATCTGGAAATGGTATAGGGCCAATGTAAACCAAGTATTTTAGGTGCCAAGAAACTGCAAACTTGTCCAGATCCATACCACACCCTACATATGGGTTGTGTCTAAATAATACATTGTAGGCCCAAATATACTTCTTAAGGACTTGCATATGTCCTTTGGAACAGAAAATTCCATCTATTCTTCTATTCCTACCATTCTGACCAATAGATGTTGATGGTATGAAGAGAGAAATAAAGAACTAATTCAAAGTTGAACTCTATTTTTTACAAGCAAATCAAGTAAGTCATCACATCTTAGTAAGTAACAGAGAAAAAAAAAATTGCTGCTCACATACTTCTACTCCAAACTGTATTCATTATTCAGATTAATGGTTCAGCATCAAGATTTTTATGCTTCAGATATAATTGTCCCATATGACTTATTCTACACTGTATAGCACCATGCCAATTCTGATGCTACCAAGACTCCAATTGTTTAGTGTAGAAAAGAAAAGAAAAGGTGTATCTAGTATTCTCATCCTAATCAGTATCAGTAACCTATTTTTGAAAGAAATATCCTAGCTGCCTCATTTATGGTGCCGTGTTTCGCAGCAGAGGATGGCCTCAAAGCATGAAAACTGGGTTCCTTACAGAGCAAATGAATCCAGAAGAGAAATTCCTGAAAGATGATAATGCGCTCCAATCATCATTATGAGGTCCTGAGACAAGACAAGAGGGATTTGGAAATATAACCCTTGAAATCCTTGTGGTGTGGACACTGCACCACCAGCACTAACTACATTCTGTAAAACCACTCTGTTGATTTGCTCTCTAATATAGGCATAGCCACAATGTGTAAAATTATCTCCATTATTCAAGTGCTATCTGAATTGTGTGGAATATGTGAAGCAGGACTTGATGTCCTGCTCCTGTGGTTGGACAGGGAAAGGAACTGGCCACCTTTCTTCCAGTGTCTCTATTCCTGTGAAGTCATTCTACAGAGATCTTCCCAATCTCATCCAGAACAGAATTCTCCACAAACTGCTAGCAAGACACCCTCCGGAGGAAAAAAGTTGGAATAGTGGCAGAAAGGTTTATTATCTTGAGATCTATCAACTAAAGTTGAAGTATTTTATACATTCTTTAAAATCAAAAGCTGAATAAAGACAGGATTTGTGAAAGGACAAAGAATAAAATTCAGTAAAAGCTAGAAAGCCAGAAAGCAAAAGACTAGGCCAATGTGTCAGAAGAATGTGCCCCAGGAATATTCTTTTTATATGGAAAAAATAAGTTAATGAATGTTAACCTAAGTTTAT
Source organism: Dicaeum eximium (assembly GCA_013396995.1). Classification (NCBI taxonomy): domain Eukaryota; kingdom Metazoa; phylum Chordata; class Aves; order Passeriformes; family Dicaeidae; genus Dicaeum; species Dicaeum eximium. The sequence continues at coordinate 1,367,110 of VWZP01005668.1, read as the reverse complement.
GCTGAAATTTTTTGTTAGTTTATGAACAACACGACATTAACAATAAGATCAGTATCAAGAACCCAAATTTCCAGTTATTCTACATAGGCTGGCACATAATTCTTCAAACACAAATTTATTTAATCACAGAATCTCACAGTACCCCAGCGATGCCATCATTTCATATGTGGCAATTCTTTCCTTTATTACATTTTTTCAATAGCACCAGATATATTTTTCGGCTTCATCAGAAAAACTAGCAGCTGCTTGTTTTCCAGTTTAAGAGAATGAAATTACCAATGTGGCAGCATGGAGTGTCTATTGTGTGTTTATTAGGTGCAAAGAATCCCAACATACTTCCAGAATCCCACCATTTATATCACATTCTAAAGTGATTTTGTCTACTGCTATTTTTATATCTCAAATATTTCCACATGTGTTCCACATCAAATGTGAGTATCCCTTTTGAAACTGAGCATATAAACTATTAGTAAAAGCAAGACTCAAATTGTTTATAAGATTGAGATCCCTGGCTGATGTAGATCAATACAACTATAGTGGTTCCAGTGTAAAACACTGTTAGTCAAGATCATTTTTTGCTTGAATAGAAAGCATTTTCTTTCAGTTCCTCATATTTTCTAGCAATTTAAATAGGCTGATTTGAAATAAACAAGAAATACCAGTACAATTTCTAGAAATGTGTCATTCATAAAAGACCATGAAAGTATTTTCATATTTTTCCAAAAATGTGTTATTTAATGGAAAAAAAAGTCTTTATAATTGCTTAATTAAATTGGATAATTTTATGAAAAATTCTTTTAAGTCTTCATATCTTTTGTAATTTCTAAAATTTGTTTTAGACTCCATTCTATACAGGAGAAATCAATTGTGGTAAGTAAGCACAAAAAAAAAAAATAGTCTAATGTTTTATTTCTGGCCATAGATCTGTGTTTGAAAACAGGAACTGGCTTTTCTGAAACTAATTTTTATTTCATGTAGGCAACAAACAGTGGAATTATATTAAAAATAGAGATTTCTAGAAAGCCATGCCTTATAAAACTCCTGGGGCCTGTACTGTTCTGACTTTTGCCCCATGCAACTTCATTGAAATCAAGCACCCATGGACTTTTAAAAAATATTTGCTTATCCTGATGGACATCCAAAATGCACCAGCAATGTTGTTTATAATCTGTGTTGCATTAGAAAGAATCTAAATGTTTTACATTGCATATCACACTTGCATCCTATTAATAGGCACCATAGACTCAGATGTATTTTTAGATTAAGCCTCTTTGGCACTGAGTTTGTCAGAGTAAACAGCTCATTGCATCTGAAATTAATTCCTAATATAATGTGAACAAGGATAAGAAAAGCTGAGGCAGATTAGAGGGGATGAAATTCTCTGCTGTCTTGTGAATACTTAGGCCCAAATTTTGTTGAATTATGTGCACATATATGCACTCAATAAGATTGTTTTAAGACAACAAATTACTAAGTAGGCATTATTTGATATTATATCCAATAAAAAGTACTCTGGATTCTGTCCTTTTATATTTATTTGCTTTCTTGTATTCTTCAGAGCTAATATAACCAGGTGAAAGTATAATGTAAACTTTATTAGCATTTATACAATTTCTTGAAATAATTCACACCTAAAAGGTGCCTCAACCAGAAGAGGTACTTTGAATTGTTTCAAACTGTGAAGATTTAAAGGCAACCAAGCATTTTGCCAAAGCAAATACTTGATCACATTCTAAATGGAATAGGAGCAATTATATCATGTGGCATCCATTGTCTTTAGGAGAGAAGCCAAGCCCAAGGCAATCCCACAGTTAAATGTCATGGGTTTGGTAGAAAATGTGGTCTTTAAGGTTTCATGATTCTTCTTCTGTCTAAAACTGTAGACAGAGGCATACTTTTTTGCAACTCAAATTTACATAAAGTCATTATATCTAACAAGGAATGGAATATTTTTGTTATCAAAAGTAAATAAGTCAAACTTGATGGTTTACATAAACCTAAGTGAGCTGTACAATGGGGAAGGATAGGACTGTTATTGAGTGTCATAATAACAATAACCATACCATAGATGATCATTGTAATGATAATTGTCCTGGTTTTGGCATAGTACAAATGTAAAGAAAATTGGATATGGGCACAGTGAGTATTATTATTATTATGACTTATTTTGCACATTCCTCTGTAGGTGGTAAATCTGTCATTCATCCTGTCAGAAGCTTTTTATATGTGTCCTTTCTGTGTCTTTGTTGTGGGCAGTGTTTTCTGATCCAGAAAATAGAGATGGGGAGGGAATTATTCAGGAGCAAAGGAACCAACGGGAAGGAAACTATTTTGAAACAGAAAGCAGATTACATGTCAAACAGAAATGTTCCAATCTGCAGTAAATACAGAAGGAAATCCAACAGGTGCTGTGATTCCAACTCTTTTGATGTTTCTGATCTGCATAAAGGATACAGACAAGGAAACCAGCTGCAAATATGTTTGGTTTACTGAAATACAATACGAGAGGGAGCACTAAATACCAGGCAGTTATCGAGGGTACAGAGAAGGATTTGGGATCATCTTTGTAGAGTAATTGCACAACACATGTTAAATCAACATATGGTTCTGGCAGAGGATGGAAAAAATAAATCCTTTTAAAAACAGGCTTAAGAAAAGAGAAGAAATATAAGTTACTATATCAAAACTTTTTACTGTGGGAGGAGGAAGGCCACATAAAGAAACAAAAAAAAAGTGAAATTACTGAGTCCAGAAGTAGGTTACATGGTTGTGGAAATTGTAACAGTGATTAGAGAGACTTTATTCACATTCACTTATATAACTATATGGTGGACAGGAAAGTAGGAGAATTTATTAATTTATAAAAGAGAATAATGTGACCTTTTGTAGAAACTCTCTAGATTTAAGAGGTTGGCCATCATTTAATTGATTATTCTTCTTCACACTCTGCAAAAGATTAAAAAAAAGAAAATAGGATTTTTTGGGCTAATCCTTAGGTACTGATAAGAATGAATTAATTGCCAGTACCTTCAGTGAGATATTTTGGCTAAAATAATATTTCAAATTTTCAATACACTTTTTTGAAGTCCATCAAAAACTAATAATGGAATTGCTTGTATAAGAATTTTAATTTCTATTTCATATGTGTTTATGACATACTTTTTTGTCATAATTATTTCATGCTATATTTATGACTTTTCCATCTGTATGAGAATATGATATCAGCAATTTTTAAGAAGTTGATTAGTGAAATCATATGATAGAAAAGTGTTTGTCCCATTCTCTTTACAACTTACCCTGAGAAAAAGGCTCCATTGATACAGTTTGTAAATTCAGTTATTCATTTAGCAAAAATTACCTAGTCTGGGCTTTGCTGTGGTTAAGCTTATGTTCAAACTTTATTACAGTGCTCTATAGAGGAGGCAAGTGCTAAACGAGATTAAAAAAATCATAAGTAAACACTCAATTGTTTTAGCAGATTAAAAAATGTTATTGTAATGACACTTACTCGTAGTAAATGGCTTTAATTAATGACACATTAAAGATCATAGAGTCATGAAATTGCCTGATTTGGAAGGGGCTTTAAATATTATCTAGTTCTGACCTCTTTGCCATGGACAAGGACATCTTTCTCTAGACCAGGCTGCTAAGAGGTCCATCCAACTTGGCCTTAAAGATAAATTGGACTGAATCTTAAATATTTTTGTTCAAAACCAGCTAAAATTAAACTACGAACAAGACCCTCCTCTCCCGCCACCCTCTCTGGTGAGAGAGGGACAAAGGCAAAAGCTATTGGTTGAGATAATTCCCTGAAAACAACCAGCTGTGGGATAAGCAAAGAACAGTAACAACAGCAACAATATTAACAATAAGGTATACAAAAGAGAGGGTGATTTACACCCAAAAATGTGCTCATCCCCACAACCCATCTCCACTTGGCCATGAAGACAAAGACAAAATGATGGACGTTATCACAGTTGGTGCCACACAGCCTCCTGCACAAAGGAGAAAGTGGTGGATGCCACCACAGCTGGCACTCCCTTTGCCAAGCCTGAGACAACAAAAAGAAGAGGTGGACTAGCCCCCCAAGGCTGGATTGCCTGTTCCACACTGCTCTGCCCACTCCCCACAGGTCCTTCCAGCCCCGGCGGCTGTGGCGCGCAGGCGGGGCTGGCTGGGCTCCCTCCCACGGACACGGGCATGGCTGGGATCACACCTGGACTCTGTTCCCCTAGGGATGGGAAGGGACAGGCATTAGTGGAAGAGGGGAAGATTCTACAATGCTGGCCGCTGGTAACTTCCCTCCCCTTGGCAACTGTAAGAAAAGCAGGACGAAAATGAAAAGGAAATCAAGCTTGGAACTTATTTCTGTCGGTCATCTGGTCCAAAGCCACTTCTCCCACTCGAAGCAGTACCAGCTTCAGAGTTAGCTCAGCTTACTCAGGGTTCTATCCAAATGGAGTTTGAGTTATGTTATTTCCACAAGGATATAAATTTTCACAGATGCTTTGGGCAACCTGTTCCCATGTTTGAGCAGCTTCATTGTGAAATTTTCCTAGTATCTAGCCAGAATTTCTCTTATTGCAGTTTGTGTCTATTTCCTTATTTTTTCTTTTATTTTTGTCCCACAAAGGAAAAACATCATGAATATTTTTTCTGCTAATCCCCCAAACAAAAACAAACAAACAAACAAAAAAAACCCACCAAGAAACAACTGAACAAAAACCCCAAAGATCCCTAGCCAAAACCTTTCTTTCAACTTATATTTTTAAATAAAACCACTATACCTAGGTCATAATATTTTCCTTCACTGAAGATTTACTACCAAACAGTGGCATAATATGTTTAGAGCATGTCTTAGCCACAAACAAGGCATGTATATACCACAAACTGGAGAATCTTAAATATTCTTTGAACTGTTGTCAAGGAAGATAGAACATGACAATTTCAAAACTAACAGCAGTAAGTTTATGTCTATGTTCAAGAACATATCTTAGGGAGATAAAAACTTCAGTAATCCTAATAAAGGGAATAAAAACTTAGTAGGGAGAGGGAATCTCGGAGCTCTTCACACTGATGCGTGGAATTTGGTTGAGATAATGTTTGCAGGGAGATATATGGCAGAAAACTTGAAGAGAACCAGTCCTAAATAGTTTTACATTTAAAAACATTCTAGCAGCAAATCATTGATCATCCCAATCATTCAGGAGTATGAATCTGTTAATCTTCCAAATATTCATACAGTTCAGAATATTATTACAGCTAATTGACTTTTTTCAGTAGAAAAGTTTAGCTTTTCTCTGAAGATCCAAAAAAAAAAAAAAGGGAAAAAAACTTTAGGATTTATAGGGAATCCCACAGAAATATTCATTATCAAAACCTCAGATTTCTACTAAGAAACACTGCAAGTCTCCTGGGTGAACAATTTTTAACCAGTCTTGTCAGTGTCACTGTTATCATAAATGCCCTTTGACTACATTCATCTTGAGCAGGGCAGGAGGCTAGGCTCATTTCTTGTTCAACAGTTAATTCTTTCCTAATGTCACTTTGTTTTATTGCTATTACCCCTCAGTTATTCTCTTAGATCTTCGGATATATTATTTTAATAAGCAGAATGAGAAATATTTTGGATCAGATATTATTTACAGTTAGAATGGTCAGGAACCCCAGATGTTCATTAACAACAAAAATGAACTTACTTAGTTGTCTTCTTTATTCCCTGTTATAACTGAGAAATGACTAAACTAATCCAGATGTGTCCATGCCTTTAATTCCATCTGTGTCACAGACAGTAAGGCTCTGGTCATCAACGAATTATTGCATATTAATCTCCAGAGCCTTTGATGTTACAGTTTGTCTGATAGTCTGTTAAAATTCACATTTGTTCTCAATCCTTTGAGTAAATTCTGAGAATTTAACTAAGTATTTCTTAACATTCGTTAATTGTGGGAGATTTTTTCCTGCTGCTAGCTATGTTTTTGCAGAGTGTTAATTATAGGAAAATATTCCAAAAAATTTAGATGAAGAATCTATGAATTTCAGTCCCAAAGTCTTTATGGCAAGAGAAATAAATACAATTCTTGTAACAGCTTGCAGACTTGAAATAGATCCTTCATGGTGAGATGTATGGAAATATTGTTATAGATATTGTTATCTTTATAATCTCTGATTCTAAAGACCATCTCTGACAATTTGTAAACTAGGGTTTCTTTTGTCTTTGTCTTTCTTTAAAACATTATTTTATTAAAAGAATAATGTACCAGTGAGTGCTTTACTTCACTTATTAGATGAATGTTTCATAACAGTAAAGTCTGCTATGTATGCTCACCACATGTGCAAAATATGGCTAACTACCATCATTTAGGTTTTACTAGAATAAAATCTAAAGAGAGTCAATCAAGCAGAGTTAATTACTTATTTTTATAATTTTTGGATCAGACAAATAGACAGACAAGGGCTTAGCAGAACCTTTCTGTACACTGATATGATTCAGTACTCAGCAAAGCTTAATCAGAATGCTTTCCAGCCAGTAGAGATAGAAATTGAAAGAAGTGGGTAAATCTACAGGTCATTCCCATAATTATGTTGAAGCAGTGCAAGTAAGTGCCACTTCTTCCTGTGAGATGAATCCTTAGGTCAAATTTTTTCATGGGTGAATAAAGAAATTTACAAAGATGGTAATATTGCACAGCACTATTTAGGTCTATGTCTTTCAGAATAGTTAAAGTTATGGATTTATGACAGCATAATCTTCTATAAGATTATGAAGGAGTGGTAGAACCTTGGTAGCTCAGCCTTATTCAGAGATACTAGAGATTCTCAATGCTCCCACTGCTCCTCATGCTCAGAAAAGTTTGGGACCTTCAACTTTTGCATGTGATTTGTATAATCTAACCACCAAGTTTTCCAAATGTTTGCTATATTTACATTTCTTCTCTGGGAGCCAAATCTCAATGAATTTACAAAGCTTTTATGTTCCAGTGCCCTGAGATCTATGTTGGAAGAATTTTAACTACTGACTTGGACTGGTGAAAGAACAGAGACCAAAAGAACAGCAGACTGATATTCCATCTTGGAGAGACTGAGTCCAATAATACATCTTCACAGAAAATATGCATTGAATAAATACATTGTTAGCCATCACAAAGTAATATAGATCCAAGAAAAGAGAACTATCATCTGGGAAAGACTGAGATTCAGCCAGTAGTTTCTCATAAAGAAAACATGAATCAATATCAGTGTTGCATATGCTGGTATCCATATTAATTAATCAAATATTCTCTTGAAATCAAATTATTTTTCCAGTTCCACTCACTAGCAGTAATGGTAAAGTGGTTATTTCTGTGACATCATTAAAGGTATAATAGCCAAAATCTGGCACTGAGAATATAAAAACACATATGATGTTGATGAGGAAATATACTTCAGCAATTTCATAAATACACAGATTTGAAAAATGTAAAAATAAGTATTAGAGAGCAGCAAATTAGATGTTTGTCAGCAAACCTAATACTTGCAGTAGGAACCTGTATGATAGCCTATGAGCTGAAGTTAACATTTTTTCTGGCTTTGTATTTAATGCAAATCATCTACTGAGCTAGGGAAAGTGCATCTTTAGAGAGTCAAGGATAATTTTAAAGCTGCACATATGACCTCCAGATAACTTAAAATTTTACTTTATGTTATCTTTGATCCTTGGTCTCTGTCATACAGATCAACTAGGAAATGCACTGGTTAATGCACTTGAACTTTCCACTCATGCTGACAGCTGAATTGCCACTTCCTAAAATTTATATTGACAACTTTTTTAGCTTCTTATTCTCCTAGCACAAACATTTAAGCAAGTTGGATGAATTAATGCAATTCCTTGGCATGTTGCTCCATCTATTCCTCCTGCTTTCACACAAAATACTCTTTTTTGGAAAGTTGTCACAGATTCTCCACATTTCAAAGTTCTCACATGTCAGCCTCATTCTCGTCAGGATCCTGAAAAGCTGGAAATGTTCCTTCACCTCAAGTCTCATGTCAGTGGCTTTGTCACATGACTATGCAATGAAGCTATGCAAAAACCCTGAGTGAGGGTAATAGTGCTAGACTTAAATTTGAGACTGTATCTTCCCTTCTCTCCTTTTATGTAGTCAATGCTCAAAAGTTGTGTCCAATTCTGCCTTGGAATCCCTTTCTTAATTGTCTCAAGATAAGATGATGCCAAACCAACCTTATTGATGCTCCATATTTTCTCCTTGGCTTACATTGGTGACAATACTGTAAAAGGCTCTTTGATAGCTCTGGGAAGTGACCAAGTCTGGGTAGGTTTCTGACTGATTTGGGGAAACATTCCCAGAGCCGACATGGTTCTTGACATGGTCATAAGCTGGTGCTCTGGCAGAAAGTCTCACAGCACAGGGATATGTCACACATATTTTCCCACATCTTGAAACTCTGACATTTCTTTTTCCTACTCTGAGGCTATGAACAAATGTGACAAGCATTAAGCCAAAGACCCTCTTGACCCTGGATACTTAGATAAGGAATTCCCTCTTTCTTTCCTCCTCAAACTGGCTTGGTATCATCTTTCCTGTTCTTTTATTCCTGGGACTCAGTCAATTATGGGCATATTGATCTGGTTGGTTATTCATCTTCACAAAGATATGGCTTTGGTGGCAGAAGCCTCTTCAGATCTGTAGTCTCCACACAGAAAAGCAGCCTTCCTTCCTCTGGAATTTGCTTATTGCCTGGTGACAGCCCACAGGTGTGTCATGCAATATAAGTGAGAGCAGACTCAGGTTGCTGCAGGCAAGGGTGTTTGCAGCATGAATAAAGCTGTGAATGGGCTATATGACAGAAAAGCTCCCAAATTTTGCCCTTTGCCTTCCCTTCACCTATCAAGGAAAGCACTGAAGAAGAATAACAAAGAACCAAACAATAGAGCTGGTCTGAGTTTGGTCCTGATGCTTCTGGCAATGCCAAAGTGGTATAAATAGAATAAGCCTGCCCAGAAATAGGCTTGATTCCATTCTTACATTCCGCCCCCTTTTTTTTTTTTTTTTTCCTTAAATAAACTGTGCTATAACTTTGATTGTAAAAGAGCTGTCTTTTTAGATTAATGATCTGGCCTCAGCCACACCTTTTTCCAATAACAACTGTTCCAGCTGTAAATAAAACACTTGTAAGACAGGAACAAATCTCATTTTGGGCTGGGATGTTTATCTAAAGTAACCTTGGTCTGCCAGAGCTGTGATCTGTAGCGTACTTGGGACAACACAGTGTTTGATCTCTTGCCTGAGAAATCATTTCTTACAGCACCTTGTTTGCAGCAAAGGGTAAACTGCTTCCTGGCTTGTTGGGCTAAGAAAATTGTTCCACCTCACAAATAAATTGAGCATTACCTTCTTTTAAATACAGAGCTTTAGAATAGCCTGAAATGAACAAAATTACAGAGCACACCTATGACCTGCCCTCTGTCCTTGCTCAAATCAGACTTTTAAATCCTTCCTCTCAAAGATTGCAACACACCAAGGCTATTTCTATAGAACAGGTCATTATATGACCAAGAAAATTTCTGAAATGTGTGTATGTAAAATCATAAATGCTTATGAAATCAACAGTTATTCTGGCCACGTGACAGCAAGCTCCTATTTTCCCTAATATTGTTGATCTTTTGCATTGCCACACTATTTTTTGTTCCTCAACTGTAAAACAGAGATAATGAGAAAAGAAGTTGTGGTCCATTAAATAAAATAATTTCTATTTCAGTGGTGTTGTAAGATGACAAAGGGGTGTTTTTTGCTTTTTTTTTCTTTTTTTTTCTTTTTTAAATTCAATCTTTATTTATCAGACACCTTTTCCAGTCAACGGAAGACACGATCAAGAAAAAAAATGCTGATGTTACTAGAAGCCGATCTTAAACCCACTAATATAATTGTCTGGGATTCTACTAACTTGAACAGTACAAAATTAATATTTTATCAGGATCAGTCTAATGCAAAAACCTCAAATTTGTCTTTATTTTGCTTGCTTTCCTTTTAGATAAAATTAAAAAGACAAAAAAAAAGGAAAGGGAAAAGGAAAAAAAGGGAAAGGGAAAGGGAAAGGGAAAGGGAAAGNGAGAAGAGTTGTCTATCAATCTGACTATCCACCATTTCTTTCCAAATATCCAACAAATCATGCTCCAGTGGCTTACTACAGTAAGTGATGTATGTGTCTCACAAATAATATCAAGAATGATATTTTCTCTGAGTTATATGCTTGATTCATCACATATTTCAGAAAAAAAAGAAGTTAAAAAAGAAAACTAATTAGATTGTCAGTGCCTATACATTTTGACAAATGTCTTCAGTGTGTAATATTGGTCTTTTGAAAGGCAACTGGATTTTTTTTTTCACTTTTCCCTTTTTACATTAGCTTTGTCATGAATCCAGAACTCTAGCAGAGAGGAAGTAGAATCTAGTGAAGTATAAAGAATGCATTTATTGCTTGTGGTTTTCTATTCTCCAGCTTGCTAAGAATATTGCCACACTTCTAGCTTTTTATGAACTACTTCCAGGCTGATTGCTTTCAGAGTTATTGCCATTTGCACTAGCAGTTTTATACTAGAGCTTCCATTAGCAGAAAGTGTAAATACAGAAGGACAGTACACGTGATTTTATAGCAAGCAGGATATAATTCACTTTTTAAATACACCTTTAAAAATACTTAGAAAAAAGTTCACCTGATAAGCTAGTTTAGCACAGATTTACAGGGACCTTCATATTAAGGTTTCTCCTCTAAATTTTGATATCTATAACTCTGCAACTACTATTTTGTGTTGCATTAAACTTGAAAGCACTGAAGAAGGACAAAGTTGAAGTGTATTCTTAATTTTTTTCCCACAGAAGTTTCTAAGGCAAGAGGAGATCACTATGATTCATCTGGCTTTCATGTGTTAAACAGGAATTAAAGTGAAAAGTGGTATTAGCTTTATTGGTCCTTGAATCTAGGTGCATAAACACCCATTTAGAATTTTTCTGCATGCTTGTTCATTCCCACATTTTTCTTTGCTCACCAGCAGTTTCCAAAAGATGTATTTTCTAAGCCTCATAAGAAGATCCACCTATCCCCAGAATAATAGTCCTCTCACAGCTGAAAAGAAGGTGTTGCAGTGACCCTAACCCACACTCTTTTATAAAGGGTCCCTGAACTACCATTCAGGTTTTGATATGGAAAAAATACAGTTGTTGTTACATTAAAAGCTAAAAAGCAGAAATAATTAGATTCAGTAACTCTGGAGAACAACCATAAACGGGTTAGTTTTCATTATCATCTTTAATAGTCATCACTATTGAGAAATAATTCCTTTAATTTCATTCAGCTCAGCTAATAAAGCTTCTGTAAATCTCCAAATACATGAAAAGATATTCATATTATTTTGTTCTGTCTCACATAGAAAAAATGAAAGCTTCAATTACCAAATAAAGCATAGGGCATTTTTAAAGTTCATTAATAATGGAGTGAAGAGACTTCCAGAGTTTTAATACTTACTAACTTTCACTGTTCTCAATAAATAATATGTAGATGTTCCTATATTCAGCGTACAGGTAAGATCACAAATTTAGGTATGATGTTTGCTGGTTTGAACTTGCTCCTCTGTCATTATTCCAGACAGATACAGTGCACATGTTTTCTCTGTTACTGTGCTCACGTGGCTGCACGTGTGTATGAAACAGAAGAGAAAAAATGGGACGTGGTAGCATCTCAACATCTGGTGAAGTCCCAAACCCCATTAAAAAGGAGAGCTTCAAACAGGGTTTATCCATTTGCAGAATGAAGTTACTGAAAATGCATAACAAAGGTAGTTTGTATCGTGATATTACATTGTGGACACAGCATCAGATTAGAATAAGTTCATTTATGGGCAGAAGCATGATTACCTGCAAAAATTGTCAAATTAATTAAAGAAAAAATCCACTTTCTCTTCCCCCTCCCATTCTAACCACATTATAAAACATGCACATAAGAACATCATGGAATAATTAAATCACAGAAAGTTTTCAGCAAGCCCTTCACTGTCACTATTCCCTCAATCAGGCTTTGTAGATGAGTCACTTTCACAGGGACACTTGGTTGCAGTTTATATCTCAGTCCAAAACTTACTTTCCTAATTTTCATGCCCCCAGGCTCTAGCATTCCAATTGATATCTTAATTTTCCCTGCCTCTCTCGTTTTCTTTAAATATAACTTAAGTGTGGAGTTTTAATTGTCCTTGGTTGCACTTTGAAAAAAGGTGGCTACAGTTAGACACAAGAATTTGGTAGACTGTTTTCCAGATATTTTTCAAAACCAGATAGACTCCAGCATTTGCTGACATCTGTGAGGACTGTTGGAACTCAGAGCCCATAACATCCAATTTTGCATTTCAGTGCTGACCAGTAACAACAGAAATGTAACAAAGCCTATTCAAAGTTTCCCAGTGGAGGTTTAAGAAATGGAAAGAAGGGTTATATTCACCTCCAAAAGATAATAAAGTCAGCAAGTGCTGGCAAATTCAAAATGGTAAAAGAATTCCAAATACTGTTTTCAAGTGTTAACAAATGACTCATTTAATGTGGAAAATGAAGTATTTTGTGTTTTCTTATTCTATGCCAGGAATATAGGCTTCATATTATGACAAGATGACAAGAGGCCTGTACAAGAACCCTAGATCCAAGGAGGTCAGATTTGGAAGGGTGAACTAAGGATAGAAGGCTCTTAAATAGAGCTTAGCTCTGGGTGAAACACAAGTTTTCTATTAAATCTGCGAGTAAAAAGAAACTTCTGCAGAGAGCAGAATGATGAAAGTCACGCACCTTGCTTTTTATTTTTTTTTGTTGTTTGGCTTTGGTGCATTTTTCTTCACGTTTTATAATCTGAAAATCATTTCATTAAAGAAGTGTATGCAAGTTTTCTTGCTGCAAACTCTTTTGTTCCCCTTTATGAACTTTGGTATAATATCTTCATCTTCTTAAAGACTGCTTATTTTCCTAATCCATTATGAAAAAGTAGGTTTTGTTCTCAGTGTTGTTTTGTTTTGTTTTGCTTTGGTGCAGTGGGTCTGGGTATTTAAAGGCTTTTTCCAGGTTGAATATACTATAATTATACTGACATATACTGCCTGATGAAATATCTGGTGCCTTTTGTACATTGTGGAGGTTAAGACCAATGAAAGTCAAAGAAAACTATCACAAACTCTGCTGTAAACAATTAGGTCTCAAACTAGTCAAGAAGCTTGTGTTGAGGGGTTCCTTTAACTCTGTAATTAGCTAAAACATCCAGATTTCTGTTTGACCACAGCCAGAGAAACAAAATTAGTTTGCTAGATATTCAGAACTCACCCACAGCAAATGTAAGGCTAAACCAAAGAAATACTGCATTTTCATTAGTCCTAAACATCAATTCCACCATTACTAGGTCTAGAGAGAGCTAGAGATGGAACAGGTAAGGCATGGCTTGTACCTGGATTTGACATTCACTCTACAAGATTTTCTCTTGGTGTCCCACAGTGAAAAGTTACCAAAAGGACACGTCATTCTGGCTGGGGTGCAATTGCTGTAGCAAGTCCTTCCTCCTACACAGTCCTAGAAGAAACCTGGGTCTGACCAAAGACTTGTGTGTGTAAATCTGCCTTGCAGCTTTATTCAGGAATATATTTCCATCCTTTCCCTTGTCTAACAGGGAAGTCAAACAGAAGAAGTTAGGATGTGTCTTTTAGTTTTTGATTAACCTCTTCTACCTCGTCTCAAACCTGGGTAGGAGTCACCACCTTCTCAGCAGACACAGTGAAATCAGGTAAAAGACTGTTTTCATGCCTAGGCACCTTTAACAGTTTTTACTTTTTCTATCTTGTTTCCAAGAAAATATTTTTTCTTGATAGTGTTTATTAAAATTTTATAATCAATTCTATAAAATGTAAGAATCACAGGTGTAGTTCATTGCTAATCCTTAGCTGAGACAATAAAGATTTAACTTTATCCTTTTAAGTGACATATAACAGCCTCCATACAAAACTTTTAGAAATCTTAGAAATAGTTTCCTATTATTAAAAAAAATTCTAAAAGCAGGAACTGTTACCCTGAAGCTGGAAGGATGCACATGAGCTATAGGATTAAACACTGATTTTCATGTTATAATAAATATTATATTTTTGAAAATGTTTTATCTCATCTAAATTTAAGCACACTTCTGTGATTGTGCATTGCCCTTCAAAATGAACGCTCAAGCCCTTCAAAAACTAAAATTACAGGGCTCAATGAAAAAGCTGTTTGCTTAGAGCAGAGAACTAGTGAAAGCAAAGACAGCAATGACACTGTAAGAGCTGTGTTGAATCCTTTGAAGCACTGAAACATTAAGGCAATGTGTTAAACTGTTCAAGAAGCTCTGTGCTTCAAATTGGCAGTGTCAGTCCTTCAGTCACATCATGCTCACATGTCTATGAGGACACTGCTTGTCCTGTGTGCAGTAAAATCAGGTTCAGCTTTGATTGTAAGAGATCTCCCCTTGCATTTGCCCGACAGAAGTGCTGCTGTGGAAATATATATGCACAATATGAACAGAAAAACATGGGTAGCTACATAAAAATAGTAGTAGTAGTGTTAATTATATAAATTTCACTACATGATTTGTTTTGCTAAAAATAAGATGTAAAGAAATTGCCAAAACTGTGTACATTTCATCTATGGATTTTAATAAAATTAATAATTAAATATATGTGCATATACATCTCAGAAACATAGAAAGATTTGGGTTGGAAGGGATTTTCAAGGTCCTCTAATTCCGATCCCCTTGCCATGGGCAGGAACACCTTAAGCTAGACCAGGTTCCTCAGAGCTCCATCCAGCCTGGACTTGAACACATCCAGGGACAGCACAGCCATGACCTTTCTGGGCAACCTCTCCCAGTGCCACACCATGCTCACTGCAGAGGATTTCTTCCTATCATTTAATCTAAATCTACTTTCTTTCAGTTTAAAGCCATCCCCCCTTGTCCTCTCACTACATGCTTTTGTAAAATGCTCCTCTCCACCTTTTTTGTGGGCTCCCCTCAGGTACTGGAAGGCCACAACCGGGTCACTGGGTCACAGAGTGTCTCATCAAGTGTCCCACAGACCTGAATGAGACAAGGAGGACTTGTGTCCTAGAGGGATGATTATTCATGCTTAGGTGAATCCAACTGCAGCTAAAGGGTAGGCTTCCATCCCTTTCTATACTAAACATTTCAAGTACTTTTGATTAAACAAACCTATGTGTATCATCAGTTTGGTTTTTCTGTAGCTCTTGTAGCTCTAATCTTCCTTTGACAAAAAAGAACACTGAAGCCATATATCTCCTCTGTTTGCCTGGCTTGATGTAAAATACTAAGTGGCGCCATCTGATCCACAGCTTTACTTACAGCAGCTCAAATATTAAGATGTCCGTGCAGATCCTGCTTGTTTATACTGTGTGACTTGAATTTGTGTGGTCTGCAGGCTTTTGCTGTGAGGACAGAAAGCAGTTATTTCCTATCTGCTCAATAAAGGGGGATGCAATATCTCATGTAACCATTATGATCACAAATAGGAAGAATAACTATGTCATATTGCTATAATGAAACAGAAGGAATAATTTATCCAAACATTCCTATGCCTTAAAATTTACCTTACAGTAAATCATATGAAACAGTTCTACTTCTTTTACCTGGCACTTTGCTACAGAAATTTGCCTTTACATAGCACTTTGCTACAGAAATTTGCCTTATCAGTACAATAGAATTTTCAAATACACTTTATTCTGCATTATTTTTCAGAAGAGAACTATTGAGCAACTGCTGTTCACAAAAATATTACTATTTTGTACAAGAAATATATTCTTAATAAATATATACAAATATTGTGTCATAATTTCACAGTATAATGTGTATTGAGCGTTTCTATCGTTCCTTTGCTAAGTCTGGTATTATAGCATATTGATTTCTTTGCTTTTAGTTAATTTAAAAATAAATAAATCTGGGGTTTATTAATCTGTTTCAAAGAGTCAGCATCATTCTGACAGTCACCTGACAACACCACTGTGATGTGTCTGCATTATCAACCTAACATGTTGGTTAAGCTCTGTTGTAAATGCAGTTTATACGACTGAAAAGAACATTGTGTCTGAATAGTACCGCATTTATTTATTATCTAGGGAAATAAACAATTTTAACATCTAGGGAAATAATATCTGATTTCTTATTTAATTTCCATCATAAGGAAATATGCTTTTAAACTTTATTTACTGCTATTGTTTGAATAAATCCAAATTATAAAATCTCTGTTTTTCGGTGAGGGGGAATATATAATCATAAAATAGTCTAAATACATATCAAATCATCATAAAGCTGGGTTAAATCATTATAAAGCAGGTCTTTTGATTCTTGGATTTTATATTTCAGTAAATGTAAATGTAAGAGTCTTAAACCTTGTTCCCAAATGATTACAGCAGTCTCTGGAGAATTGATTCTACAGCTTTTTTTTTTTTNAGTTATTCTACATCTTTTTTTTTTTTTTTTTTGTTCAGTTTAGGTATTCTAAACTTGGATTGGGTCTGCAATAGCAACGATGGCATCTGGAAGGCATTTTAGAAACAGAAACTCAGCCAGAATATCAGAGGAATGCAACATGTGGACAAAGTGTGCTAACTTCGTTTGTGCAACTTCGATACTGTACAGCCTTAAAACTTCAAGATATCCTTTGATGTAGGCTGGTAGAATTCTGATGCAGAGTGTGTTTGTGCTGCATTTATTTCTTTTAATAATATTAGCACAGCACCCAATGTATATTATAACTTGATTGCACTTTAAAGAAGGCTGATAACTTTGAAAGTAAAAAATGTCATAAATTTTCATTTTTTACTTCTGGATAAAGACCAGCTTGTTGTGGTACATCATTTGGAAAGCTAAGAAAGATATTTTTAAATTTATTTCAATCTATTTTTTTTTTTTCACAGAAATGAGATCTTGACTTTTCTGTTTGCTCAGAAAAAGGTGTATTTATCAATTTTCTTTTCTTCACTCAGAGCATGTATTTGAAATAAAAAAAAGCCATGAGAGATGCATTCAACACAATTATATTCTCATATATTTGTACATTGCCAGGATAAGCTCAGAAGTGCAGTTTACCTCTATTTTTCCCATTTTTCATGTCACCTAGGCTTATTCTAAGAGCAGGCTGTGTTACAGTTGCTGCAGTACAGTACAAGGGAAGCAACACGTGGCCCTCCCCACCTGTGTGCCCACAAAAACCCGCTTGTGACCCAGACAGGACCCTTTGTAGCCATTCATCAATTTACTGCATCAATTAGTCAGTTGTACCAGCTGTGCTGAATTCAATAATTAATTTGAACTTTCATCTGAAAGCCCTGTAAATGACTTATGTAGAAACTGCAAGTCACACACCTCTGCCTTAACGAGGAAGGTTTAGGAGAGTTGTTATGAAAAAAGCATACACAGGGATCTACTGGGAAGCTGCTGTTATACCTGTGGAAAATAGTAAAGAACTCTCCTGTTGAGCTCATTGTGGCTTTTTCAGTTCTCTACAGCTTTTAATCTCGATTAATTATTTCGCTTTCATATCCAAGTATTTAGGGAGGAAGAGAGGGACTGAAACAGATGAGTAATGAGCCTTTAACAAGCAAGCTTCAAACAACTCAGGATCTGCCCCATAAATGGGATGACAGGTGGCAAAGGAAATGTAATACTGAGACATGTGAAGCCATTTCCATTAAAAGGAAGAATAATAGGCACAGGTACCCAAAATACTGAACTAGAAGAGGATTCTGAGTTTCTGTTGCACAATTAGATTAATTTAGTCAGGAAATGTCCAAAGCACACAAATGAAAAATTAAAAAGATATCTTGCCATATACCGTCTGCTTTTGTCTCATTTTGTACTAGTCAGTGAGCTTGGTTATATGAAATATGATAGATGTTTGTCAGGCTTTATATTTTCATCCTTTCCAAATCAGTATTATAATTACATATAATCCAAATTCTTGAAGCTTAGGTTTCATTTCTCCAAAGGAGACTCAGGCAAAATATATTAATATTAATTTATATTAATATATTAATATTTCGCCTAAATTTAAGTCAAAAATATGGGAAATGAAGTTTCAGAGACCACTGAAAATATCCCCAATCTCTTCCCTCTGGGTCAAACACTAACCTGACTGGGTAGATAATGCATTTCTGTCCCACTTCTGCTTTACCCACAGATGGGGCACAAGATGGAATTCTACAGAGGTTTCACTAGGGTCTCATTTAAGGCCATACTACATAGAGCAGTCTTGATTAATAATAGTTCAAAATGATAAATCACAGAGAAGTGTTGCATTGTTGCAACCAGAGCACATTGGAAGATTATTGTGGGTGTTCATCTTTTGTGTTGAAGCGAAGATCAAATACAGGGCTCCCAGGACCATGGCAACAAAAGCAAACAGGTTTGTTTTTTTTTGTTTTCTGGGAGAAGATGAGGAAGAAAGGCATCACCTATGGAAGTTTTTTTCACTAATCTCTCCAGTCCATGGGAATAGCCTAGGTGTGTGACCATAAAATATGTGGAAAGCCTTGGGGACACCATTCCTGTTAAAAATTTCTTTGTAAACGGAAGAACTGGGGGAAGAGAAATAAGTATACGTAAGAGAGAGCAATTACAATCCCACAATGATAGGACTCTTCTCCCAGTGTGGTCCAGCATGGATTTGAACTCTTAAACTAATAGCTAAGTAAATGTTTAATCCACAGACTCTTCCCTATACAGAAATATAAATTTGTACTGAGATAAGACAAGAACGGAAGTTTTCCTCTGTAGCTGAGCACGTGAAAAACCCACTTTAAAAGTCAGAGCTGCTCTTTCTGTGTGTGGCATAGGAACCTTGGACTTCTCCATGTGAGAGAGAGCAGAATCCAAAGGAAGTTGGAAATCCAGGCCTAAATACCTTTCTTTGTCCTTGCCTTATGTAGAGAACATCTGTGAGATCAAGACCAAGCATCTGGTGGGCAACGTCTCCAGCAAAGCCACGGACCCTTGTGAAGTGATGATGTGAACAAAGACATGTATGGGGAAGACACGCGTGGGATCCTGCCCTGGATCCCCTCAGGGTCCCTGCAGCTAATGGGGTGTCAACTGAGGAGGAGCACATGGCTCCTTCTGACGTGGCTACAGCCCTTGGTGATGGCCAAGCCCCACCCAGGGGCAGCTGTTTCCCTCAGCTGAGCCGCAGCCTTGGCCGCGTCACCCCGGTGCTGCCAGCCAGACTCCTCTGACCCCTCTTATCCCACAGCCCTGCCTGGCCATCCCAGGGCAGCTCTGAACCTGGCTCCACTCCCTGGGCCTGATCCATATCCCAGGCACATCTGAGGAGTTCAAAAAGCTCAAAGTTCCTCAGTTTGACCAGTTAACTTGTATTTGTGCTTCTCCCACCATCTGTATTCTAAAATTAAGGGAGTCGTGAATAATATTTAGTGATAATATTTGCAGATGTCTTTCCAGGGGCATATTAGTCTTAACTTGAAAGTAAACATGCATTCCTCATGACTTAATGTGATTTTTCAATCTGTTTTGAACCATTTAAACCTATTTTACACATTGTTTATGAAATACATAAAAGTAATATTGTGTCTATTGTTATGGCTTGGGTAAGCTCTGAATGTTTACATTCTTATATATTTTTCTCTCAAACGCTGTTATTGTACCCACTACTCTTAAAACTTTAAAAGAATTATAATCCTGTTTTTATGACAGGATACTTGCTATCTCATGTTTTGCACTGCAGCATCAACAATTATTTGCACATTTCTTATAGCATTCTGCATTTAATATCCACAATGCTACATAAGGAAGAAATCACCCCATGCTTTGACTCAGTGTGTAATTCTATTAGCAATTCAGAGTCGACTGGAATGTACTTCTGTCATCACTCTGCTACAATGATAAACTAATGTTTTCCCCCACCATCACAACATTATGTGAAAGCTGGCCTAAATCTCTGGAGGAGAGTTGGGTGATAATTATTTGTAATGCTCCATGAAAAATATAATTTTAAATCAAAGTGAGCTTTGGTATCTGCCTCATCCCTTTCATTGCTAGTTTTTCAGGGTTTTTTCAATCAATTTACATTTTAAGTTCACACCTGTATGTGTCCTTCTGTGAAGAAAAATGTTACCTTTACTTTATAAGAAATGCTGAATTACTTGTTCCATTATATTGTATTTATGTCTTGGCTAGTCAATCTGACTTCTCCCTTTTGAAAGTTCTGTCATTTTTTTGTGCCTGTCTAGATCCCACTCGATGAATCTTGATAGCAATTTTGAGTTGTTTATTGTCTCACTGATGCCAGCAGTATATTTTCCACAGAACCCTGTTTCCTGACAGTTTATGGGTCAGAATTAAAGAGAGGGCAGGGACAGGGTGCCATAACAGTGAGTGTTACCTGAGCTGTTGCACCAGGGAGATCAAGTGGATGAGTCCCTCTACAGACAGGTAGGAGCAAACTCACATTCACAAGGTCCTCATGGGAACCTTCCAACATCCTGATATCTGCTGGAGGGAAAACCCAGCAGGGAATAAGCAAAAAAGTCTGTCATTTGAACATATTGATGATAAATTCATTCTGCAGCTGATAGAGATGCCAGCAAGCAGAGGTGTTATGCCAGAGTTTGCTCTCATCCACAAGGAGGGTCTGGTGGGCAAGGTCAGGGCAGCCTTGGCTGCAGTGATCAAGGAGTGGTGGAGTTCAACATCCTCAGGGCAGAGAGTAGGGTGCACAGCAATCTCACTGTCCCAGACTTCAGGAGAGCAGATTTTGGCCTCTCTAGGGATCTACTTGGTAGACTACTGTGATACAAAACCCCTGAGAAAAAAAAGGGGCCCAGAAAAGCAGGTCACTATCCAAGGACTGCCTCCCTGAGGAGCAACAGACATCATCTGCCTGGATTTATGTAAACATTTGACACTGTCCCACATGACATCCCTGTCTCTAAACTGGAGAGGCATGGATTTGATGGTGCTAAAATCCCAGCATTAGCCACTAAAAGAACTAGAACTATAAAAACAAGACAGAAGAATCTTAATAATGTCAGGGATGGAAGAAATCTAAATATCAGTAGAAGAGTACAAGCCATAAATTTGGAGACTGTAATAGGGGGATATTCACTCTGTGTTATGTGGTAAGATGATGTACCTTCTGTGAAATCAGGATGCACTTTTCCTATGTTGAATAACTCCCTAGCAGGCAGGTTTGCAGGGCATCTCAGAGTACATGCACTTTCCAATGTGACAGCAAAATACAGCATCAATGTGGAAAGACTGAGGCTTCCTACTCATCAGCCCATCCTTTCCTGGTCATTTTAATCTGCTTTTCGTACATGATAGTTTTTTTTCTGTGAAAGGTCATAAATAAGATTATTCTTTTGAATAATATGTCTATCATGCAATGAACCCAACAATCTTATACCCTCCTTGTCAACCTTATTGCACTACTTGAGTTTAGGCTGCTGATCAAAAATTAACCAATAGAGTCACAGCCTGCTCTTAGTGCTTAGTAACTTCATTGCTATATCTTTTCTGTGGGGTCATGCACTGAAAAGGAAATGTTTGCCTAATACATCTTTGCATTGGAAAATAGGGCATCTGTAATAAAAATTGCTGGCTGAACTCTTTGGAGTTTATTTACTTTTAAGTTCTTAATATAAGCATTCCTGTAAGGGCTAATTTCCAAACATGGATGCTCAGTTTATCCCACTATCAAATTTATTTCAAGATGTTTCCTTACTGGAAACCAGAATGCACTAACAATTAGCCACAAACTTAAAAAAAAAATAATTAGCACATTAATCTTGACTTATTGTGGAAATCTAATATTTTAAAAAAATAGAAGATTGATGAGCTTTTATATGAGCTTTTAGTTCTGTGCACAACCCCACAGTTTTCTTTTGTTACGCTTCCCTTAAAACAGAGGTTTATAATGGAAATAGTGACACCCTTATGTACAGCCCTGAACAATTAATTACAGTCATAGAAATTCACTGAAGCTTTACTGAAATCTCTCCTTTATTCTATAGAATGTTTTTTAAGGAAATTGGAGACTGTGATATTGTCACTGCCACTTTAAGTTTATTCATGCCAAGTACTTCAGAGTTCTGAATTCAAACTGTTTACTCCACTACATTTCAAAAGAGCTTTATTTCTCATAACATTTCCTCTGTTGAACCACTTAAAATATTAATATCCTGTTGATATTTGTCAATGTGTTGATTAATAGGAACACTAAAACTCCTTGAGTAAATTGCTGGAAGTCAGGAATATTTAATCTCTTAGGCTTTTAGTAAATCCATGCAACACAAAGATAAGAAACTCTTCATTAGCTCTCTAACAATCTCCATGAATAAATTTCTGCAAGGCTAATGTACTTCATCTGAAGCATTTAAGATCATTTGCTATAGTTATTCAATTTACATCATGAACTTAGATATGCCCATGTGACCTTCATTTTAAGAGAGATCAAAATGAATAATATTTAACCACTACAGCTTGTATGACAGCTTGTATGACTGTAAAAGAATGAATCAATACAGCTAAGCACATGGTAATTGCCTTACTGTTACAGTGCTTCTAGAATTAATGAACGAATTGGTATTATTAGTCCTATTTGCAGAAGAAAAAAAACCCAAAACTCCATAGGTATGTGGCAATGGGGGAACCTCCAGCACTACTGCAAAGGTAGATGGGGAATATTTGCAATAATATGAGAAACTCAGAGTACATAATGGAACATTCCACTGGACTTCTGTTTTTATAGTAACAAGATAGAATTTAAAGTGCCTTTTTCTAATAGTTTAATACAGTGTAATACAAAGCTTCAAAACCAAAAAAAAAGGTCTCAGCTATTCAGTTGCAGTATTTTTTCTTCTATATTTTTTCTGAAATTATTTTTTCTCATTATCTTTGTTTCATGCTCTTAAGAATAACCTTGATCATTGACCTCTGTGCTTTTCCCACTACTTTAAGACATTTTCTAGAGATCAAACTTTATAAAGTAAACAAGAATTGTATTGTCCTTAGAAGAAAAACCTTTAAATTTTATTTATCAGTACATTACTAATTTGCAAGTATATATTATTTAATATTCTTAAAGAAATATTTGGAGTTGTCAAAATCATCTTCTCTAGTTAACATTAGTTGTATAAAAATAACAAGATTTAGCAGAAACTTGTGGGAAAAGCATTTTATACTGTAGTTTTTAGATGGGTTTACAGCTTAAGAAAGAAAAAGGATTTTATTGTTTTGCCCTTTTAATCATTTTTTATTAGATGATATTATGATTTCTAAATTTTTTGTAGGTAATTCCATACTCAATAATTCATAGTAATACAAGAGGGCATTCTTATTTCTAGGTTATGAAATGGTCCTGTGTGTGCTCATGGCCTCCTGCTTTTTATTTCTCAGTGTTGAGTAGCCCCACTGAGAATGACAAAGAAAACCTTTGTTTCCAGGTACTGTTGTTCTCTTTGGTGTAATCTACTCCTTGCTGCTGTTACTTGAAGCTTTGCTGCTCACAAAGAGAGATTTTCAGCACAGCACCCACTTTTCTGGGGCAGCTGAAGATCTTTTGAGCAGGGATTTGCCCATTGCAGTGCTATGGCTCTTATATGTGACCCAGGAAAATAAAATAATTAATTGTCATGTATCCATACTGTATCTTCAACACAGACTTGACAAGTGTACATGCCTTGTGCAGAGTTATAGTTTATCCAAATATAAATAGAGAACACCTAGTAGATATCTTGATATATCATTTGGTCTGACTTTAGCAAGGCTGTTCCAAAGAGCATTGTTCTAGTCCAGCCTTACATACTTCAGTAATAGAAGTTCAGCAACTTTCCTAGGTAAACTATTCTGATATTTAACTATTTTTCTATTATAAAATAGTTTATTAATTTATTTAATCTCAGTCTCATATGTCCTTACACCTTTGACTTGTTCTCAGGGTGGGGATAACAGTTGACTTCTTTTGCTGACTAATGTTCATTTATTTGTAGTGTCTCATTCAATCCACCTTGTCATTACACTAAACTGTTCTTTCAACACTGACTCACTGGTGCTTTCCTTTGGGCTGAAGTATATCTCTGTTCAATAAAACTGTGACTGTGGTTCAGTTTAAGAGTTATGCAACAAAAAAGCTACTTGAACATGCAAAAGGGCTACAGAAAACAAAGATGAAGGAACTCTACTGCTTTGGAATTCTACCAAATGAACTCTCCAGACATTTTTTCTGCTGTCTTGTAATATCAGAATTTTAAATGCACAATCTGCTTATCAGGCTTTGCACTGCTATATTCATCCCAGCTATTATTTCCTAGATGCTGCATTGATGGCAGTGACAGTTCCTCTATTGCTGCATTTGCTATCTTCATATTTCCACCCCAGGAATATCCTTGAGACATAACTACTGGAACTGGTGTCAGGCTGATGCCTGGTAACTACTGTCAGATTGATGATTTGTGCTGCTAGGGTTTGCCTCCCAAGTCCTCACTTCTCATGTTAAAATATGAGCAGTTGCTGCCTCTTTATTTAGTCATGTTTGCTGTAGGTGTTGATGGCAGTGAATCATCACAGGGTAGGTACCTCATGACACCCCACTGGCAGCACACTTACACACATATCCCAAATTGTTACTGGTTTTATGTTCTGACCACACTTTAACAATTTAAATTCTGTAGAATTCTGCATTTCCTTTTGCAGTGGGCACCACCTCATGAAAAAAATTTGCGTTTTGAAGAGGTTTGTGGCTTTCAGAGGAAGCCTACATAGTTTCTCCTACTAGGTGTGGTTGCTTTCCTGACTGAATTGGAGTGTCCCTAGCACTGAATTCCTGCCTTTTCTTACTTTTGGACTGTCATGTCCTGAAATTATTTAACATAGTGCACTTGATAGAAACCCTCCCAAACATGGGCTTATGCCACTAGGATACTACTAAGAAGGGTTTTTTTAAAGCCAGCTTCCTTTAAGCAAACAAAAATTGGGCTTGATTCATGTATTATGAATCCCCACTGGGTTATGCTGTTTTCATGACTAATTTCTCTCTCTAACCACAGCTTTACAGCCTATGACCTTACAACTGCAAGCTGGCTGTAAGAAAACATGAGCTTGTTGTGATGGTTATGCCTTTGCTCATGTTCCAGGTCCCCTGTGGCTTGTTAACTCTCCACACACATTCTACTTCAATTGCCTCCAGGCCAACTGCCCTTGTTGAATTGCCAGGGATCATGAAAGTACCATGCCTCTACTGGACACTTCAGATTAAATATAGAAGAGATCATTCTAATTTATGTTAAAATCAATCTAGATTCTTCTCAGTTTCACTGTATGAAACAGAGTTCTCTAAAGGAAAACAAAATATTATTTTCAGCCTTTTGTAGTCTCATATGCAAACTGTAAATCTACTGCAAGTTATATCACTTTGATATTAAGCTATACTAATGACAGGGAATAGCTGCCACAATGGGAGACAAAATAGAAAAGAACTGGCATTACATGAGCCATTAACACTTTATCAACTAGAAGTTGCTAAATAAGTATTGACACTTAATTATAACAAATGTACTTTTGCTGACACCTCACTATGAACTATATTGTCAAAACCTCTAGGTCCAACCAATCCTGTGTGTTACCTGACTTTAAAAGAAAAATGCCAGGTTACCATTCAAACATAAGCAATGACATGTTTGATAGGGCTTCCTCTAATCCTAACTTTGGCTTCTTTATCCTGCACAGTTAGAGAAATGCAAGTCAGAGCTATATAATAAAACAGAAGCATCTGATATGAGAGATGTGAGAATATTTGTAGGGTAGAGACAAGCTCCTGTTACATAAGCATACATATATAGGCACACACACACACACACACACACACACACACACACATATATATATATATTTACACACTTAAGTATTTGTTCTGTGTGTAGTCGGTGTCTCAATGCACTACTGTATGAAATGGACTAGGTGCTGTGAATTCTCACATCATTTATCAAAGTTATGTAATCTCAAGTTTAATATTTCTTAAACTGGTGTATTTCTGGAAAGAAGATCTAAATGCTGAGGAAATAGCATGAGCAATTTAGTAGTTGAAGCCCTTGTGAACTCACATTGCATCTCTGACCTACAATGGTGTTGGGGCATGACATACTATAAGTAAGTCATCAAATTGAAATCAAGCACCTTTGATCATTAAAAAATCACATTGTAGTGCTTGCAGAGTACATAAGATGTTAAACTTGGCTTCTGCACAAGCTTTAAATCCGGCAATTTACAGCTGTTTGGGTAACTCAGATGGGGTAATATTCCTTATTATTTCTGTATCCACAGGCTTGTTAAAGGAAAATTTTCTTCCATTCTCTCTTCTACTGTAACTTGTACTATTGCTGGCAGGAATTTAGACTTTTTCTCCCATATTCCCACAATACATTAGAAACATACATATTTGGACTCAATTTATATGGAAGGTCTTTGAAATGAGATTAAAATCCTATTTTTATGTAGTACAAAAATTTATGCATTGATTTTCTAAGGGCATTAGTAAGATACATTGAAAACAAATGTTTAATTTAAAAAACCCCCTCAGATTCAGGTAGCCAATTTTAGATGTTCAGAATAATATCTCATCTCAGTAGGATTTACCTGGGCATAAAATTTATTCAGTATGGATCTCTGTTCTGTGTGCTGGTTGTGTAGAGTCAATCAATGCTTATATCTCTTTTTGACTTCTTTATGAGTTTAAGGTTCTCAGTAAGGAGATTTCAGCAGAATACTGACTGTTATAATCAGAAAATTGCAAAAACATTCCAACATGGTAAGAATGTGGGCTATCCTCTTTAAGATACAGAGTACCTGAGTAAAACCTTTATAGTCTGACCCTTTCTTCATAATTCAGGATTACTCTGAGGTCTTTTCTCAGAGGTATCTCTTTCCAGGCACCTGAAGAAGGAAGTACCATTTATGTGTCTTGGTGAAATGGGTTACCCCCTAGGGTGGAGGGGGCTCTAGATCTTGTTTCCTTCTCCAGGAACCCAGTCTGGCAAAATCTTAGTATCTGGAACCCCACCTAAGCCTTGTCCAGTCCAATGGTTGTACCTCTGGGGAGGAGAAACAGAACCATGTCTCAAAATGAGAATATCAGCCCCTTTCACTAGGTATCACTAAAAGTGCAAAGTCCACCTTGTATATTTTTGATGCTTCTATTCCATGTAAATCCCAATACAGATGGAATCTAGAAGGTCTGAATCTTTCTGATTTTCTAAGTGACAGACTTAACTGTTTTCCCACTCATGTTATATGCTACAAAAGTAGTATATGTGACACTTCATTAGTTAATGCATATTTAAAGAAATAAACATTACTGAGAATTATATGGCTTAGTTTCTCACACTGGTATAAAAAATGAAAGGCATATTTGTGATACACTTGGTTGTTAATAAAAATGACTGATGACTGAAAGTTCAAGTTTAAAAGAGGAACTATTTCAGTATTCATCAGCCCAAGATGAATAAGTGAAGCAATTATTAAGATTTTTAGTAAACAAGCATAATATTGATTGTGTCACTCAGACACTGAGTGACTTGTTACAAGCATCTGTATTGAATTAGAGAACCATACTGAGTTTTAAAACTATGAATATTAAATTTTTTATCTTCCAGGCCAATGAAATATTGCACTTTTCCATTTTGAGCTCAAGCAACCCTTTGTTAAATTTCACTGCAGGAAGCTATTCTCCAATCACTCATCAAGACAAGACTTTCTAATGTTTGAGTACTAATTTTAGGTGTAACTGTAGTTTTAGCTTTTGTAATCCATACTTGGCTTAATTTTTTTAATGCAATAAGTGTAACTGTTTGATGTGAGGAAAATTATGATGACACTATGATGTAAAAATGATATTTTCTTGATAAAGAACACACAAAATATATGCCAAATTGATGGAACTAGTGAGAATATGAAATAGCCGTACTTAGCAGCACTGCAATAATTTAATACCCTAATTTTCCAGACTGAATGCTAGGACAGCTTTTCCTTTATCTTTCTCCTCCTTTTTTTTTTCTGGTGCACTTTTTTTTTTCCTTTGTGTGTTTGTTTTGCTTAAGAGCATTAAGCAAAATTATGTGAGTGACCCTGATAACAAATGCTGAACGATTACACCTAATATAAAAAAAAAGAAGAGAAGACAGGTAAAAGACAGAGGTAGGACATGACTGGCAGGTGGATATGAAAAATGCAGACTAATGAAACACTAAGAGTAGGGGCTAAGCTGATGGGTTGGACTCAAAGATTAAAAGTTTGACCTGAAAAATGTAAAACAAAACGCGAAATTTTGAAAAGTGTTTTGGGCTGTGTAATTTTTTTCCTAGGCATTTTGGACAGGGAAAAAAAGGAAAAAAAATATAACGAAATTTTCCTTAGAAATAGCAGAGATGTGCCTTGAATCATCTGATGTCTTTGAATACAATTGCTAAAACTAAGATACTTTTTTCTCAGATATCATCTTCCATGCAATTAAGTACTACCTTTAAACTGAAGATAACCAGAATCCATTCATAAAATACATTTCTTCCCCAAAAATCCAGAATTAATTGGTTTGGTTTAGATTCAGTTTGTTTTTCTGGAGGGATTATTTGTTTTAATGATTTAGAGATGCTTTGGGTTTTTTTAGAAATATCTACTTAGAAAAATCTGACAATATTATTCAACATGTTAAAATGAAAATGGAAAGCATTATTTTTTTACTTTTGAGAAAGTTACAATAGGCTTGTGAACAATTTTAATGGAGAAAATAAAGCCCAATTTACTGCATATAGTCTATCTTCAGAAACACCATTTTCAGTCTATTTGTTAAGTCTGTGTTTCATCTGAAGAGTAGTACATTCAGGCATAGATCATCTGCCTCATCATATTTCTGATGCAGTATTGTGATAAGGATTAATTTTAAAGGATATCTTGCATTTTAGGACAGCAGTAGTATTTCCTGTGATCTGGATTTTACTTTTTACAGCGTATTCAGATACTAGCAACATTGAAGACATAAGATCCTTAGGGCATTTTCTAATATTTGTGGTACTTTACCCACTGTCAATGGTGTCTAAATCTATTTACATCACACCATATCACACTGTCACTCAAAAGGTAAAAGGATGGAATTTTATTTCTGTAGCCTTCTGCTTAGTGTGAGATATGGCTGAAAAGCAAACAAGATGTAATGTTAGAAGATCAAAGAAAATCGAAGGTCAAGACTGCAGAGAGAAATCTATTGCCTCTAAATAAATGGATGGATCTACACCAAAATATGTCACTCAGGGTCACCCACAAGAACAAGAGGCTGGGGGTATTGTTCAAAAACAGCCAGCTCAGAGAATATTACAAGACTGGTCAAGTATGTGGTAAACTGCTTTGAGCAATGTAATTTCATAGTCTTAATTTTTTTTAACCCCTAAAAATAAGGAAAATGAAATATAAGAAAAGTGAAAAAAATTACTACTTGACAGAAACAATTATGCCAATCTATAACCATATATATACATAAAACATACTGTCGAATTAAACCAGTCGTGCCCTTTCCCCTTGCAGCAATTAGTCTAACTTAAAGCTAAGCTTTTGGAGTGGATTTATTCTGAGTTTTATCCCTACTGGTAATTCCTAGAAATCATTGATCCGAGCAAGAAGTAAAAAATGTCACTCCTCAGTCATAGCTCATTGTCCTGGAAGATATAAAGATATAATGCATTTTTGGATGTGTAATANAAAAAACCACCAAAAAAAAACCCTAACAAAGCCACAAGTGAGTTGTGTATAATACCTATTTTTCTCATGCATAGCTAATGCCATTCTGCAGTCTTCTGCTGAGGCAGCTGCTGAGACAGCTGGTTCCTGCCCCTTCCAATGAATACCTCACTCACACTTTGGGATTGTCAAACCCTTGCAGATAGGACACCCAGTTTAAGCTGCTCTGCTCCTGTTATCTTTTCTCTCATTGCTCCCAATGACAGGGCCTGCCCTCACCCCTATTTTAGCTTTGTTCACAGGTTTTATTCCTTCAGGTCTTAGTAAAAATATGGCAAACACTCTGAGGCTTATGCAGTAACCTTCAATTTATGGGAGACTAACAAACAGCCTCTCCTTTTCTCTATCTGTAGAAATGTCTAGAACTAAATTTACTGCCTTCTGGACTTTCCTTGCTCTCATTTTTTGTCAAAGCAATACTAGAAACTATTGCTCAGTTTATGTTGGTCACCACCCAGGCATAACCTGCAATTATGTGATTTAAATCCATATGCTATTCCAGTGTAAAAATGTTCTCAGTTCTGTCTATGATCATTGTGATAACAGAACCAGTCTCCCACAATAAAACAATTTTTTATTTTTTAATTAAATTAAAATTAATTAAATTAAAAACAATAAAATAAGCATGTCTCAGGATGCCTCATTGGCTCCTTCTTTCACCTCTCTGATTTTGAACCTGAAATTTGCTTCAGAATTTTAGTTATGTAACTCTGTATTTAGCAAGTTTCTGCCAATGTGCGTATGTGTTACTAAACATCACAATAGACCAAGGAAATATTTCAAAATCATAATTTACCGTTTTATACCATTTTAAAAAATATGTTAGCAATTTCACTGCTACCTACAGTATAGCCTGACTGAATAAGCATATTCCAATGTGTTTCTGTTTTAAATCCATAGCTAGGAGTTATAATTAAATTATGGTTAAAAAAATTTAAATAAAAAGCATTATAATTACTAGATGTTTAATATAGCAGTTAGGCTTCTTTTAGAGACATATGTTCATTAGATCAGAACAGCTATTCTGTTTCTCCACTCTGATCCATTTTCATTTTCATCTTCTGGTAACCTAATTTAGAAATATAACCTCACAAAGACTTAGAAACAAACTTCAAAGAAAAAGGAAGACTGCTAAAAGTGAGTTTTAAAATGTTACGAGCATCTGGATTTTCATGTTATAGAAACAGACGGGATATTGATCAGCATTTTTTTCAGAGTGGGCAGCACCTGCAGCCTACAGGGGACAGATAAAACACCCCAGCTCCTGTGGGAGATACCCTGGAGACTGTTACCAGCCTCAAGATGTAATTCTAGTACTCTGTATCAAAAGAAAGGTCGATTTTTTTATATCTTGGAAATTAATCCAGTCACAGATGGGCCTGATCCAGAAGCAGTAGAAATCGGTTGGAAGGCTCTCACTGATCTCAGTAAGCTTTGTACTTGACTATAATTAGAATATGCAAATGTGCATCTTAACATGAAACAAGCCAGTAGTACAATGAAAGGGTGGAAAGTTAATCATACACTTGAAATTGCAGCATGTGGCTGAATATTAAATATTGTGTTGCACCTTTAACAAAATCCTGAGATGCTTCACCTTAATGAATTATTTTCCACAGTGTTGCTTCAATGTTTTTCAAGGACCATTTTGTATTTTGTTTTCAAAGACTACCTAACTTGAAAGAGTACTATTGTAAACAGCAACATAAATAAATATAAATACAGGAATAGTCAGTGGTATCTTAAGTCTGCTATAGGCAGTCCTTGTTTGTGACAATGATGTTATTTATTAATTTGTATAAGTGCTTATTTACCCAACTATGATTTCATGAGCTGTGTATATGAGCTCTATAAGCAGGTAAGCCTTGTTTAGGTGTCTAACATCTTCCTGTCTATCTGGGGTAAATTACTGGGCAGTAACACTGAATACTGTATGTTATTACCCTTGAAATTTGAATCTCTGGCAGTATACTTTATATTCTCCCCAGAGCATTCATAGAGGAATGTAAATACAGTTTTTGGTGGATGTATTGTACATTATTTAGGTAAGCTACTTCATATAGAAAAATTTGTGAAGTGAATAGAAAAAATAGAAAAAAAGTGAAGCCAATGCAAAACGGACTCAATATTGCTATCAATGGGCAGAATAAATGGGTCTAAAAATGTCATGTTTAAACAAATGGGAAAGCATAAGTGAAATTGTCATGTGTGTGAGAGGCAGTGACACTGAAGGCACTTGGAGCTGTAGAGAAGAGGGAGGATTAAAACTGAGAGGACCTGGTTCAACACTGAATAAAAGCAATTACACACTGACTTAATCAATTGCAAACTGATGATGAATTCAGGAAAGCCTCTAATAATTTTGTTCTGAAGAGGGGAACAGCGATACCCTTTACCCCTCAGCAGCAATGACATGCTGAATTAATAGAATTAATATTCTGGAATTAATATAATTAATATTCTGGAGTGATCACTAATTAAAGTGCAGAAAAAGTTGAAGTGCACGACATTCCACAAAGGTGAGTAGCATCAGTTTGTTGTTTCAAATGAAGGTCACTCAAATTACATGACTGGGCCCATTGTGAAGCTTAAAAGGGTATTGGAAACAGAATTTAGAGGCTCTAGTTCACAAGTTTTAGAGTATATTACTGAATTTTATGACAAGGCAAATCTTAGTTACTCCAACCTTTGCTGACATTCACAGTAGGAATACTTCATCCTTCTCTAAACAACAAATGTCTCCCTGCCCATTCTGCCATGCAGCCAACGGTACTTTAACACAAGAATTCCCCCAGTTTTTCCCCTCTGCATGGGAGGAAAAGCCTATCCATCCAGGAGTTCACTGAATGACAAGCTGAGTGCCAAGGTGTGTTTTTCAGGGTAGCACCATGTATGTAAGGGGTCAGGAGAGAGCAGCTATGTGCTTTGGCTTCCCTCTTGGAAGGCTGGCCAGCTGTCTCCAGCATAATGTGCACATTGAAGCAGATGGACAAAGTATTTTTGAAACATATGGGAACAACATCTGTGTTGTTACAGGTCACTTGGTAACTCACCCTGTGGGACACCTTTCAATTCCTGCATGAGGACCTGTGCCCTGGAGACAAATCTGTGGTGGCTTTCCCCCCGGGAAATGACCTGACAGGCAAGGCTGCAGCTATGCCTTAATTCAGTATTTAGCAGTATGTTAAGGAAGTGGATAAATCTGACAGAAAAAGTTATCAAACAAAAGGACTAGGTGCCAGGTGTAACAGGAGATGAATGAATAGCTTTGGTCTCTGAGCTGTATTTCTGGAAAACAAACTTTGGATGTAAAGTCTTTTTGCTTTCTTTTTTAACCAAGTTTTATTTGGTTTGAAAATTCTACACAGTTTTTCACTGGCATTTTAAAAAATACTACAGCTGACTAAAGTTCTGCAATTTTATTTATTGCAATTTTTTTTTATTGTGGACAAATAATAAGAACATTATTTTCTCTTTTTTTTTTCCTAAAGTATGCCACTAGTTTCCCTCTAATGACCTATTACTCATCTTACAAATGTGATACCATTTAATGGCATGGTGTCCTTTTTTTAACAAATTTTTGGAATGGAAAGAGTTGTTCACAGAGAATGAATACCTGATATTTTATCTGACTTATGCTCTTCGTTCTGTCTTGTTTCAGGAAGAGTCTAGGCAGGTTGAGAAACAATCATTATCCCACCCACACACAAAAAATGCTTGGAAGATCTCAACTGCTCAAAGATCATAACTGCACATGTTATGTACAATAAGGTGCATGTGAGTTATTTTATTTCATGTAATCTAAAAAATACTGAGCATATCACTCTGGAAAGGAATGGGGATACCTGTGTAAGAAAAAATTAAAAGTGAGACATTATAAATTGTCTCTGCCTTTCTCTAATTAAAGTGCAGAAAGCAAAATATTTATTATATTATTTTCTAATTCTTCTTTTCTAATGCATATTTTTATGTTATTTTCATTTCAGATTTTTTCCCAGACATTTTTTTCCCAGAGATTGTTAGTATGCCTTTATTGAGTAGGTGGCAAGATAATATTCTCCCTTGAGAATACTTAATTTACAGTAATTGTTTTTGTTTGGTTCCTTCTTTTTTTTTTTTTTTTTTTAATTTGGATTTGGTAGTTGATTCTGTCAGTTCTTTATCCTGAACTCAGCTTTATATAATATTGTGCATTTCTAATTTTAAAAGTATTTATTATTTCTGTTAGTGTACTGTAAATTTTGTAATTTTTTTTAGAGAAATAAACAATAGAGTCTGAAATAAATCTGTTCCCAACTCTGTAGCTTCTCACCCATACATTTTCCCTTGTATATTCAAGTAATTACAATAAGCTCAGAAATATTTTTCATAAACCTAATTAAATACAGGAGTACTTGAAAAGTTAGTACCTTAGCAGGAATTCCTCATGTCTGACAAAGTTGGGTGCAATTGTTTTCTTTGGGAAGAAGAGGGTTTTGTTGACATTTTGTTTGGCTGAAGAAGTTAGAACGAAATCCAAAGAATAATCAAAGAGGAGCAGACACGCTAAGGTAACGCATCTGCAGAGGAAGAGAGCGCTCCAGGCAATATGACCGCAAGCTTGGCTTCACAAGATCCATGTCTAGAAAGCCCTAACAAGACTTGGAACCTTTTTACGTTGATGTTGGTAAATTGGGGGTTACCACTCCTTGCTATCGGGTTTCTGGTGGAACCAAAGAGTGGGAATTCTCCTCCTGGGCTCATTGGAGGGGGTTCCCCTGCGAGTTCTGTGCCAGGGCTGAAAAACGAGCAGGACTCTTGATTTCTCGGTCTCTGTTCTATTGTTTATTTTTCTCTTATCAGCAGTTCAGCACGCCGTCTGCACACCAGACTTAGCATATGAGAAGCAAGGCACAAAATGGAGAGCAGGCACCCAAATTCAAGGTCTTTTAAAGCTGTTTAGTCCAATTGCCTTCTAAAACGTGCTTTGTTTCTACTTTTCTACCAATAACTCTTATTGATCTATTCACGTAACATCTACACTACTGCTTTCTTTAACCAATAACTTTGTGCCACCAACACTACAGAAAATGGAGGTGAGTAAGAACAAGAAGGATATGAGACAACGCCTAAAATCCTCCATCTTGCCTCCTATCGACTCTAATATTATGTTTTAAACCCCTAAATTTCTCACCCTGTGATAAACTAGATCACTACATACTACAATCTAGTTCATACACCTGTGGATTCTAATTCATCCCAAAGCCTTGGTAACTTTCTCCAGGGACGAAGGTTGAAAGCAGTGCTCCTTTGAGAGTGAGGGCTTCTCGGGACAGGTAGAGAATTACTCTCTGTGCCCTGGACCCCCACACTTGCCTTCTCTCCGACATAGGAGTTGTGTTTCCTGCCCTACCCTTGCTCTCTTTTTTTAGGCTGCTGATAATGGAAGCTCTGTTGGTTGCTCATACGATAGCCCAGCACACCGAGAGCCTCGTGTTATCGTGACAACCAATATCAGCGTAATAACTTTTTAATGGCTAAACACACATGCAAACAGCAGGTTCCCTGGACTTGGATAATTATATTTCACAGCCAGATCTGTATCCTGACTCTTTTTTTCCAGGTTACCACCTCAGTGAGTAACTTGCTTTCAGTAGTCCATTCAGTGAGAGGAGCTTTAGGAAAGAAAAGAGACTTGAAAAAATGTTTACAGAACATTTTTTATGCCTGACATCAGGTATTCTGTTGTCAGTAATATATATTTGTTTGTTTTTGCCTTTCAGAAAAATCCCTTAAAATTAAAAAATGCGACCTCCGGCTTACAAATGTGATGAAAAAAATAAGAACATGAGTAAGCGAACAGCTAAACCAGTGTTCAAATAATGAACTACAAAAACCCTTTAGTTAAAATGAGGACATATAATTAGAATCATTTTCATTCATTACAGATCAAGACTGAATCAGTAAATCCTCCCTTTAAAGTTGAAAGTTCTGTACCATATCCAAGTTTTTCATCTTCAGTTTTGGTTCATTAAAAACAGCAATGAGTCTATAAAAATTCTTGAAATAAGGAAACCAATAATTGGATTTTTCTTCTTTTATACAATGAATTCTGGAATATTGCCTGCACCATATATTTGACAGGTCTGCTAACATAACACATAAATATTACTGCTTATTTTTAAATACCTTAATTTTCTTTTTTGTTGTTGTTGTCCTTAATATTATTTCTAAGTATATATATTCAGAATATGTATTCTCTATCCCCAAGATACATGTGACTTGGTTTTCCCAAAGTAAATTAAAAAATCTGCAATTATTCTGCTGAAATGGGCTATGAAAATTATCTCAAGTTGTATATTGAACTTAAGAATGCTGAAGTTCTCCTGTGACTGCTGTCAGTTTAACAGTGGTGTATCTGCACTTATTTAAACATTTCTTATGTTAGACCAAATCAAAAGTCCACAAAACCAAGCAGAAATCTTCCTCTGTGTTCCATTTGCTTTGAACTATTCCAATATAATTAAAGGAAGAAAAGGTCTAAAACCTCATCAACAATAATTTCTTTGTAAAACTTCATTAAAGGTATGTTCGGTTTCTATTTACCTCCTCCTCCCAAAGTTTCGGTGTCTAGTTTGAAGGAAGGTCATGAAATTCCTTCTAAGATAAATGTTAATTATTAGTTAGCAGAAACTTTACCTGTCCATGTCTGCAAAATAGT
The DNA here is from genome assembly GCA_013396995.1 of Dicaeum eximium. Taxonomy (NCBI): domain Eukaryota; kingdom Metazoa; phylum Chordata; class Aves; order Passeriformes; family Dicaeidae; genus Dicaeum; species Dicaeum eximium. The sequence goes on along the minus strand of VWZP01005668.1, from coordinate 1,330,560 downwards.
TGAAATATTTGCAGTACATTTCAATTACAAGATAAGGTGGACTTCACCTTACTCACATTCTCTTTTGTTTAAATTTTCTGAAGCATTCTAAGAGAGTTTTGCTTAATTCTTTGAGCATTTAAGCTGCTAATTTTTCCTTTCAAGATTTCTGAAAAAATACACAAAGACATCTGATGAGGCCTGTAAAGTCTGCGTTTTTCTGAAACATAAAATAAGTTTGAAAAGAGCATTATAAAAAAAGAAGGAGGCATCATTCAGTCTTAGCTTCATTATGTTGTTATCCCTGAACCTGGGAAACGTTTATTCTAATAAATGGAATTTTTTGTCTCATTTCTTGTCAGTAGTGAGTAGTGAATGTTCCCATAAAACCCAAAAGTTGTGTTTCCTGAAACCATTAGAACATTTGAAATTAAACTTCTATTGGCGTGTGCATGATGGATTAGTCATGCGACTCTTAGAAACAATAAACGTTATTAATTTATTCCATTGCACATGGCAGAGGAACACATACACTTTCAGGATGAAGTACCATATGTTTGATTTGACCTTTATTTAAAAAAAAACAAAACAACCCAGCATGTGTAGATGAATGAAATAATGAAAAGCTTATATGAATTTTGAAATATGGACAGTGGCCTGCAGTGTTCCCTCAATTATTGTGTCACTTGCTAGAAGTCAGCAAAGTCATAAACTGGATATAAGTAAAATTACCTCCATAGCTCTATCAGTATTCACCTTGCAAAAATAGCATTGTTAATTTAACAGTTCCAAAATGTATGTGCAAGGAGCTATGGAAGAACCAACTCCTTCTGGAGCAATGGCTGGAAATCAATCGGGATATCCCTGGGAATCTCAAATGTGATGGAGGCCTGTACCTCAGAAATTGAATGGAACAGCTGATCAGTACAATGAGCTTGGAGGTCTGTTAAAGTGACACAGGAAATAGAGCTTCCACACATAGGTCTAGGAGGTGTTCATCCCTCCTGACAGGGCCTGGCTGGTTCAGCTATGCTGGTGTGAGAGGCAGCTTCCATGTCTTGGCAGGAGCCACAAACCTCAGTGCCCCAAAATTCCCCGACTCATTTCTGGAGCCTTCCACCAGAGAACTGCCCATGACCAGCAGCATGGCAACAAATCCACAGTGCTGTATCAGGCTGTGTAAAACTCCCACCAGGGGAGGTTCCTGGGCATTCCATGTAAACCTGAATGGATATTAACCCTATATGTCGTAAGTGTGCTAAATATAAATCAATACCTGTTACTAGACCTCCAATCCTATTCAAGTAATTAAATTTGCTATCTATCACCTTTTATCCCTCCCTAGTAGGTACAAAGCTTTATCACAAAACATATACTGAAAGATGAGTCAATGTATGTAGCTTCAAGTTTCAGAGTACTCAGAAGACTAAAAGATTAATCTTTTTTTTCCATTAAAAGTTACCTAACTATAGACTTTTATTGGACCATTCTTAAAACTAAATTCCTCAGTTTCACTGGAAGGAACACAAATTAACCCTTAGTTTGTAATACTCACATACCTATTTTAAGGTCTTTTTCCCTGAAATACTTTAAAATAGATTTTGCATGTGATTTTTCCTAAAACAACAAAATAATAATGAGAATCTCTTACAGAACCCATTATTTGTTCTGTCATCATTATACATGTCAGCATCTTGAACACGCTTCTGGGTAAAACCAGTCCTTATAAAGAAAAAGAAAAAAGAAAATGAAGGGGATGAATGACAGGAATAGGGGAATAGGGTTATCTCTCTCAAGCAAATAATCACAGATCTCCTTTCACCATGTTCTTTGGGCTGATTTATGATCTCTGTGTAGAGCCCATGGCAAACTTACAGTAACACAGTGAACTCCCCAGGGGCAGCCCTGGTGAACCCTGCAGCCCCTCACAAGGACTCTTTTCCGAGGTTCTGTACAGTTGGTATGGGATTGAATACATCTGGGATAGATTTAGACCAAGTTTATTTCCAGCGGAGCTGTCCAACTGTTCAACACTTATTGAAAATCATTCTTATCCTTGAGATAGCAGTGATCTATTTATCATTTTCTAGTAGATAGAGACCCATGAAAGGGATTATGATTCTGTGACAATTAGGAAGAAAGAAAAACAACCAAAAAAAAAAGGAAATTCTCAAAGTAAATGACAAGCTGAGAATGTAAACTAAAATGCTGTTTATAAACTTTCTCTAAGGGCTATTCACTCTTTTCCATGAGTGTATTTTGTAGGAGATGTTGTTAACTTCAATAAAATGAAAAAATCAGGAAGCCCTGATGTGTTATGTTCCTTACAAGCTGAAAAGAAGGATGAAACCCTCCTGCTGTCCTCCCTGAGAGCAGATGGCAGCGCAGCAAAACACCAAAGTTCAAGGAAGCAAATCAGCTGTACTTGGTACAAGGCTGCAGTGCTGCTGTTTGAGCAGTGCCTCACACTCTGGCACCATCAGGAACTCTCCTTATTCATTCTGCAGGGCACCTTCCTACAAACACTGAGCACTTTGTACAATTTCATCCATGGCGCATAACTTCTTTCTCCTCCTGTATTTCCTTGTTTTATTCCCAAAATGATTAATGGGCAGAAAAGAGGCAAATAGAGTCACTGTTGATGTGTAAAGTTAAGGCAAGAATAGATAAACATGCTATGTGGGAAGGGATTAGAAGGAGCTCCTTGAAATTGTTGTATCTCAATAAGTGCACATTCCCCAGCTCTTGCACTGTGCACTGTGCCCTCCTGCTATGTGCTACCTCGCCAAATAAAAAGTGGTCTTGTCTGTTCTTTACATTTTTGTATGGCAAAGAAATTGCTTGTTTCAATCTGAAATATTGAATTTGTATGATAAAGAAATTCCTTGTTTCAATCTGAAATTTTTAATTTTCTGTTCATTCCAGCATTATTGTAAAGTTCACCTTTTTTCCTCATCAATTTAACTGAATGATTTTATAAAATGAAAAAACCCACACCTCTTGGATAGATAGGCTGTTATATGCTGATTAAAAATATTTCTTACGAAAAAAAAAAAAAAGAAAATTACTCTCTAAAGTAAAATATTTCCTTTTAGAACTCCGGAATTAAATGTGCACTTTGTGTGTGCCCCAACTGTGTATTAAAAATAAAACTATACCTTTACTTCAGTGAAATATCAGGAAAAAATCTATGACTGGTATTTACAGAAAAATAAGAGAAATTGTTATGTTCACTTTCTTGAAAAACAGTGTAACAAATTAAAATTTAATAAAAGGGGAAAAAGAAAAGGAAAAAATCAACAATTTTGTAGAGTCATATGAATTTCCAGCAAAATCAGAGGCCATTTATTTTTGTCCTATTCCTGTTACCTGGGAGAAGAGACTGACCCCCACCTGGCTGGAACCTCCTTTCAGGTGGGTGATGGGAGCAATAGGGTATCCCCTGAGCCTCCTTTTCTCCAGGCTAAACAATCCCAAGTCCCTCTTCATAGGACTTGTGCTCTAGAGCCTTTAACAACATTTTTATTCTTCTTTGGACACGCTCCAGCACCTCAAGTCTTTCTTGTAAACTTATTTCTGTTTTATTGTGTTGTTACAACTTTAAAAAAAAATCAGAGGAACATATATTAGAGATTATGTTAATATCCCTTGGTGGGGAGTTTCCAGAAGAACAACATCCTGTCTATACTTTATGTGGCAAACATTACAATTTATGAGCCCTCAAACTTTTATTTTTATTTTTCTAATTTAAACTCATATTGCCTTGCATCCTTGAAAATCAGTTCAAGTTTTATTGACTATATTGACTACACTACTCCAAGATGTCCTTTTAAACACTTGCAGCAATTTTAAACTTAAAACCAAAAAGAGCAAGTCATTAGAAACAGATTGAGAGTAGAGAGTAAAGATGGGAGATAGCCAAAAATGAAAGCCCCTGATCTGATAGACAGCTGATTACAGTCAGCACCTCTGGAGCTAGTCATAAAAATATTAATCCAAAAGATTTTTGCCTGTGTATTAAATAACATCAAAAATCATAAGTCTTCATTTTATATAGCATGGTTATTTTGAATTCTAATACAGCTCAGCTATGAAAACATCACCTGTTTCTTTTTAAAACTAAAAATTGCCTGGATCTCAGGGTGGGATCATGAATTGTACAGAAAGTCATGAACAGGCAGGAGGAGAGATAGGAAAAAAAGTTGAGGTCATAATTTTGATTGAGATTATTAATACCTGTTTGCATGGAGCTAAATTCAAATGTCCCAAAGAATAAGAACAAGAGGAATATACTTGGAATATACTTGGACAAAGGGGGAATATCAGTAGAAAGGTGGGGAAAACAACCTGCTTCTCATTAATTTTAATAAAAGCTTTGACATTTAAAAGTTCTTCTTTAATAGTAAAGTATACATAAATATATCCTTGTTCTGTCTGGCTCAGATTGCATCTTACAGGAGGTCACTTTGCACATGGCCCAGGATCCTGAATCGTACACTTTCTGTGTTTCTGGAAACTTCTTTCATACATATCACAAGAAATTGTCTGACCAAAGGCAGGCATCTGAGTGTGCTTTTCTGTAGCAGTTCTAGGCTGATATTTAATTGCTACTGTTGAGTTAGAGTTGAGTAAATTAATTGTCCCTGAAACTGTTGATTTCTGTACAGCAGCGGTGAGAAACAAGAACCAAAGTCAGATTTTAATGAGATATAGGCATCTCAGGTTGAGTCAATGAGTATCATCCCAAATGTAATTTAAAATTATTTGCTTCATGAAAATTAACTGCCTCTTGTTTGATAATTTAAAAATATAAGACACAATGCATTCTTTGGGGTGATATTGTTCTAAATTCAAGTTAAGCTTATATTTTAATGCTATATCACTAAGAACAATAATTTTTACCATGGAAGTTACTATCTTTTTCATTTTGTGAGCATTTCTGAGACCCTGAAATTGGGTTAATTAGAAAAACAAAGGATATTTTAATTTTGACACTAGATTGTCAAAATTAATTTTGAATTAATTATTTAAAATTAATCTTGAAATAAATTTCCATCATTCTAAAACTGTGATTACATGGAATTTTAAATAGAATCTCTTTAACATTATAATTAACTTATGAAACATAGCAGGATAAACTTTGTATTTCTGAATTATAAGTACAGATTTTTTTGTATTTTTTGATATGTAATGCATGCAGTGATACTTCTATGAAAATACCTGTTTATTTCCAAGCTGTAGTGATATTATGCAGAAATGGTGCTATTATTTGTGCTGACAAAAATTAACAGCATATATAGAAATACATTTTTATGATGCAATTATTCTATATAAGATCTGCATTGGTTACAGGAGGCACAGCTGTGCTCTGGATATAAAGGACAAGGCAAATCTTTAAATCATTGTGGAATTTTACTTTGTAAAAGCTCTTTGCACTATCAAAAGATCATCTGGGGATCACACAAGGTCTGGTGTTTAAAAGATTTGGAAGATCATAACAGAATGAGATTTCTGTTATGCTCCAAGCTTTGAAGATTTCTAGTGGTGCCTGGCAATTAAGCCCATCATATTTATTATCAGGAAGCAAAGCACTTCACAGGTTTACATGTAAATTTAATGATTTTTTTTATTATGGAAAAACTTCAGGTGCAGTTAGGGGAATATATTCTCTTCCTAAAAATTTAATGTTTCTAGTGAACATTTTAAAGTATCAAAGGCTTAACCTGATTTTTAAATGTTTGATTGTTCTTTAGATGGATTTACACATTATGGGCTTAGAAGTTTGGCTTTGCAGGGAGGGTTTCTTCAGTGCACGGTGGACTCCAGATTTTCTTGATGCATGCTGGGCTGCAATGTGAATATTTTTACAATTAGCAAAGGGCAATCACTGCTGTCAGTCCAGAGGAAAAGGCTCTTTGCCTAATTCCTGGTTGCAGCTGCTGCTGCTGGTCACACCCGGACAAGCCCCGGAGCGGCCGGAGGAGCGGAGCGCGTTTGGAGCGGGAGCTGACCCTTCATCCCAGATGGATGAGCTCACCCACAGCAAAGTCTGCCTTTTCACCAGCAGCACGGAAAACCGGGAACACAGACAAAATTTATGGCATGGATCTTGCAAGACTGAAGCTCAGCTCTGTTCCTAAAGGCATAAGGAAAGGGAGGGGTTTAAAGATACTGTCAGCAGATTATCCCATCTGAAGCATTTGGAGTAATGATACATTTTACCTGCAAGGATAAGCCTGTTCCTAATTTTTGGGTCCTGCTCTCATGAAGGAAGAAATAATTAAAAAGCAGCAATAAACAGGAGTTGATTTACATTTGTTGGTTTTGTTATTTACTTATTAATTAGTCAGAAGTAATGTGTACCAATACCATACCAATAATACCAATAATTTCAGTCAGATTTTGCCTGAAAATTATATATGCCTTTTTACAAACCATTTTATAGATCTTTATATATTTTTCTGGTCCATGCTTTTTTATTTACTTCACAATTTATCACAATTCCTCTGTAGTTCAGAATAACTTTTATATTCTTCTAAGTGTAAAAAGCAACTAAAAGAAAAACTGTTCTATTTCAGTAATGTTAATCTGTGCAGTCTTAATATTATTAAACTAAGAACATGTTTTTAGAAGAGGAATTCTTATTAAAGTAGTATTTCTCATAAAATGATGCCTTATATAATTTAGCCTGTTTTACTTTGTTGAAATTCGCTTCGTAATTATGGATCTGTGAAATTCACAGAGCTGTACACTGATAGTCATGCATATTTTTTGTGCTGTTTTTCATGTGGATGTAAAAATGAAGCCTATTACTTGAGCTTGTCAACTTTTCTGAACATTTTAATTGTAATTTCAAATATTTGTAAAGCAAATATGAAAAGCAAGCTGTCTCATTGATTCCTGTTAGTGTGAATACAATTTGTTCTAAGCATTACTGATACATATAGACAACACCTTGGCAAAATAACAAAAACTTGCTAAGAATGATCACACTTTCTAATGTTTCAATTACTTACAATACTAAATTTGGTATTTGCAATTTTTTTTAAATATGAAGTCAATAATAAGTTATTACATGATTTTTTAAATTTTACTCTCATCTCCCAAGGAAGGAAGGAAGGAATGAAGGAAGGAAGGAAGCTATACTCTTTGGAAAATAGACTATTACTGTATTTTTTTCCATTTTCCAAACTATCTATTTGAAGCAAGACATAATGGTATTCCTTTAAAATTTTGTGAAAAAGAGAACTTTGAAAATTTCTTGTCATAGCAACCTCTCTTTTTGACTGATGAAGAATATCTAAACTGTCATAGGGAAAATTAAAGTTCTCTCTTTCTGGTCACTCACCAGGCAGCTGTGTTTAGATTTACACACCGATTCTGCATGTTGAGAAAACATCCTGAGTTCAAGGACTGGATGTTCCTCTAGCCACTGATCTGTTTCTAGAGCATAAATCCCTCCAGTCCAGCTGGTTTATGTTTCCAGGGTGTCCACACCTTCCAAACCCCTGCAATGCCTTAAACACAACCTTTCCAAAGTACCCTGTCCCCATCTCTCAGTCTATCACACCTTGGCAATTTAGGGACATAAGGAAAATGAGTGGAAAACCTGAATGCCTGTAGGTAAATGAGCACTCTGATGGTTTTTTGGCAGTCAGAAAACCATACAAAAGCAGCCCTGACTAGTAACTTTATAGAAAGAGATACAAATTTTGCAGGTGGTATAAGTTATCTGGTTTTAGATTTATCAAATAGAACTAGACAAAGGAAACATGTAGAGCTCCCCAACTTCATATTGGAAGAATTAAATATATTCCCATTCAAACAGAGAGAGTTTAGCCGATGTGAGCAGTGAGAAGCAGAATTGTGAAGGCTCCTTTTAATGTTTATACATTACAGTACATAAGTATGGGACCATCATTTTCATCTCACTGTGTGAACTGGTCTGTCTGGATGGTCACATCCTGGGGGTGGTCAACAGCTCAGAGTTTTGATGGAGATTGGTGACAAACAGAGCTCCTACGAAATGGAGTCAGGAGTCCATGCCAGGATGGTTTCTGTTCAATGGCTTCATCAATGAGGCAGACAGTGGGATCAAGTGCACCCACAGCAAGGTTTCCTCCCCTTAGATAAGAAGCTTCTATTTGTCTTTTCTTTTGATAAAACAGAGACCATTAAGCGAGTTAAGTGCTGAGGTACAGACTTTGCAGCATCCAAAAGGATTTAGGAAGGAATTTCCCCAAAATGAAAGTGTTCAATAAAATCTATATAAGCCTTTGCATATAGACAAGGAAGACTTGACGCGCTGCCCAGTGCCCCCTCAGAGGCTCCGGCTGGCTCCCAGGGCAGCGCACCGTGAGTGGCCGCACCCCGTCCTGCCCACGCTGGGTTTCCGGGGTAGCGGTGCAGCCCGTGTCCCTCGACAGGAATGACAGGTCTGCGGTGCTGCGAGCGTCGAGGAGCGCGGTGTCTTGCGAAAGAAGAGGGAGGGGCCACTTCGGGTGAAGGAAAGGCGCTTATTGTATCCGGGGGTCCGCGAAGTGACACGTGGGCTCAGTTTACATGGGGTTTTAAGGGAGGGTGGAAACCAGGGGCGGAGACGAACAGAATCCAATCCCATGAAGGCTAGGGAGGAGTTAGGGAAAGGAGTGTCCAATAGGACTTCAGGGTGGGCGTGGGCTAAGTCACAGAAACCAATGAAGGGGAAGGAATAATATAACTGATAGGGAAGGTTCGAGAATAGGGGTATGGACTGAGGGAGGATTGACACTTTAGGGAGGTTGGATTTAGGGAACTGACAGGGGAGAGGGAGGAGGGTAAGCACTTTATTTGGGACTAGGAGGGTTCGGGACAAACCATTGGAGATTACAACATCGGGGGTTTCGGGGAAGGAACCATTAACAATATCAACATCCAAACATCTTAAAACATGCACCACAACAAGACTTATGAATTAAATAAAGCTTTTCCTAATCAATAAGAATGAATATTTAGAAAAACAATATATGTTTATAAAAAAGAACTTATTCAGACTTTAATACTGGCTTTTTTTTAATCTAAGCAAATGGAGCAACTCTTTTCTCCCAAAATCTGTCCCAAACCAGGACAGCAACACTGTAAATTGATCAATTCTGTATGAAATAAGCTTTTATAAAGAAGTTATATTAAAACTGTTTTGAAAGTCTAAAAATAACCTTTTTTTTTCCTCAAATGTTAGCTAGTTGCCGAGTATCCACTTCCAGCTGACCGTATATACTATAAGCACCATTTCAGAGATCAGGATTGTTTGGAATACCAGTATGGAAAATAAAAGCAGCCAGGCTCTTGATATTTGGGGTGAGATTAATTTATTTTCCTTCCAGCTCAGGATATTCTATGATTCTGAAGTTGACAGGTTCTGAGTTGTTTATCTAAAGCTGCAGAATATTTGGGTAGCTACCAGCTAGGCATGTCATGGGCACTTTGTTGAAATCATTTGAGGTGGTTACAGAATTTCAGATGGTGCCACCTAGACTCCTAGGACCTCTCAAGCCCCAAGACAGAGATCTTGTGTTTCTTTGATTATTTTATTTCCACATAAAGGCAGAACTTCATCTTACTGGGAAAAGCTGCTACTCAGCAGATGACTGCCTAAATATTCTGAATTAGAACACTAATTAGGGCATGTCCAGTGTAAAGTACTTGTTAGACATTTCTCTTCCTCCAAGATGCTCTGTGAGCCTGCAAGAATCAATTCCTTCTGTACCTGTGATTCAGAAAGATGGCTAGCAAGGACATAAGTTATCGTTTGCTGAAAATTATGTTCTCCAAATACTTGGTTGCTAGAAATTCGTTAAATTCCGATGAAATAAAATTTTTAATTGGGATGAAACCCATTCTTCCTTCTGTCAAATCACTAAAAATTATAGGCATAAAATCTTATACTTAATAATTAAAAAATTATAGGCATAGGCTCTCAACAAAAGAACCTCTGAATATCCTCATGAAAGCCATGCATACCCTGGTATACTCTGGTAATAAGAACTCCTTCCCTTGAGAAACAACAAATTTAACTTTTAATTTTCTCAAACCAAGAAGGATATAGTACAGAAGAATATTGTAAAAAATAATAGTTAAACTGCTATCTATTATTTGTTAATTTATGGGGACAGAAGGACTTGATGGAACATTGTATGCAAAATCTGGTTGCTCCAGCCAAGCGCAGTCCCAGAAGAAGGTGACATACATCTGTAATTTCACATCCACATTCATACAACCTCTTCACAATATGAAACATATTTTATTTACATTTGTCATAGCTACTGTGTGTTAACTTTTTTCATAGTAAGTAATATGAAACATTGCCTTGATTATTGACTGTGGTCAAACTTCCTGCTACTGTTTGCAAGCTGAAACTAAACAGGAAAATTTGAGTCCTTCATAGCTGTATATACAAACATATCTATGTACAGACTTTGAGGAAGGCTAAATTGTAAATGAGTTCTGAATGAAGACCACCTCTAATTCAACACACATCCATCTACCTCTGAAACATCTCCTCCAGTCTGTAAGTACTTCAGTGTTAACCCTCTAACTATCAAGACTTAATGTGTGTGTTCTTAAGACTCTTAATGTGTAGTTTTTTTCACACATTTATTTGGAAACCTTAAAACCTCCAACAAGGTAGCAACCACTTTCTAGGATTTTGTTTCTTGTTACCTTTTCCTACTTTCTGGCTGTTAAAAATAGTGGTTTTCTTCAGTTGTCTGCAACCCAGTTATATTTACAATCAGATAGGACTGCTATTCACAAGCCATCTGGACATGGTCCTGGACAACCTGGTCTAGCTGGACCTGCCTGAAAAGGTGGGCTGAACCACATGACCCCCAGAAGTCCCTTCCAACCTCAACCTTTCTGTGCTTTTGTGATTTTGTGTCTGCCATAGTCAGTAATTTCTCCTCTACAGCTTCCTGCTTTGTTACAGATCCTGCCTGGAATGAAGGGAAGTAAATTACCCTATTGAAAGGCAAGTAAATTACACTATTGAAAAGCTGATTTTAAAGGGTGAGCTTGACTGTTCATTGGTTATGAGGTTACAAGGGAAATAACCTGTGGCTCTTAAAGAAAAGAAATAAAGGTGTTCATCATTTTGTCAAGGGGAGAGAAAGGAAAAAACTGGTGGAGGAGTCAATAAAAATAATGAATTTGTTTTCCTTTTTTTGTTTGTCTAAAGTCGTGAAAGCAGACATATGTGTCACTAAAGACAGAAAAATTGAGCCAAAAACACCTAGGGAAAATACCAACTTGTGTATCATGTCCAAAAGTTAGTTGGTCTAATATCTATCATCTGGCTGCTTGAATTACTGCAAGTAAATAAAAGCGTCTGTTTGAACTCCACTGAAGTACACAAACTCAAACTGGCTTGAGATCTGAAATACAGTAATTGCAAGGTTTCCCTAATTTATCTTTCATTGTGATGGATTGTAGAATTAATAGTTTTGGATGTTGCTTTATTTTTTCTCTATACTGTGTAACTTCTACATGTAGAATAGAAACCCCATAATTATAGCTCCCTCTGTATTAAATATTCCACTTCAATCACAGACTCTCTTAACATTTAGGAATACTTGTCAAAGGAGTCAGCTTTGGGTGAATGCAGAGGGTGACTGGGGCCCAGCTAACAGCACACCACCTATTGGGAGTGGAAAAATGTTGTCAGTTTAATAGGAAATTGAGAAATGAAAGAAATTTTTTGCACAGTTCTGGGTGAAGTCTTTTGGTGTAATCATGAGTATGTGTCTTGTGTGTCCCACTTTGTCATCTCCAAATATCATTGCAGCACATCATGCAGCTGCAGCTAATTGAAAGTATTTCCACCGACCCATTCTAAAAGCCACAAATCCAGGTTAGTAAGGATTCAGAAGAGGAGCAGGTAGGAGGTTCCAAAAAGAAAAAAGAAAGAATTCCCAGAGAACAGAATCACAGGTATACTGACAGTACCAGTGTGTGACTCCTTTTTGCAGGTGACTGCAGCCCGTGTCCCAAAGTGGCTTTTCCACATCAAGTTGTGCTTCTTGAATGGGTTGTTGGCAATAGTGATGCAAATGTAAATTTTTTTTCAAGCCAAGAAAAGAATATTCTACCATAGAAAGTATCATGGTAGCTGCCATGTTCATTAAGTCTTTCCTACACTCTTTTTTCCAGTGTCTATCTTTACATTCACATTTGGAGTTAAGAAACTAAACAAAGTCTTATTTATGCCTTTAGTTACAGAAAGAGTTAAATACTTTATTCTCCTATTCAGAATAATTATCGTGATGTATTCCTTTAGTATTTCCCATTCTCCCTTTTTCTACTCCTCCCCTTATTTTGGAATAACTATTTTCCATACTATTATCTTTCTAAACTCAAATCTCTCAATCCTTTCTCAAGCACAGCCTGAGGAGTGCCAAAGTACTGCTTTGGAAAATTAGGACATGATCTTTCTTTCCTCTCCCTTCTTTGAGTTCCCTGGTTTGGCATAACATTGTGCTACAATAAGCAGTCACATCAGTATATATTAGTGTAGAATGGGCTGCCCAGGGAAGTGGTGGAGTCACTGTTCCAGGAGATGTCCAAGGAACAACTGGACGTGACACAGAGCTTTGATCTGATTGACAAGGTGGTGACTGGTCAAAAATTGCACTCTATGACCTTCAGGGTCTTTTCCAACTTAAATGATTCTGCAATTATATGAATGCCTAGGCCCAATACTAAAGGAATTGTCAGAGAGTCAGTCACAGCATGGTCATGAACATGTTTAGTACCCTTATGTCTATGCAGTTTTGAAATCACCCTCACGTCCGTACGCATCGTTCAATCCTTGACGTGCAGCAACCCAGCGCAGGCACAAATACACCCGGAAAAATTGGAGTGTGGAAAGGAAATGTTCACATTAGACCATAAGATGCTCATGTGCTGTGTCATATGGTGGCTGACATTCACAGCACAGGTGGGAGAGTGTGAGAGGGGAGCTTCAGATCAGGTCTGCCTTGAGAAAGCGCAAACTGTCGAAGTGGCGTTTGATTATAAAATATGAATAAACTACTGCACGCACAATTTTTGGTGTTTATAAACTGAAGGAAGTCTAAAATAAGATGAAGTAGGCATTATTGCATTGTCAGTGAAGAATTCAGGTAGTAAAAATAGTATTTTTCTAATCAAAAAATTACCCTGAAACAGTCCAGATTGGAAGAAGATGTGGCTTATAAAGTATCACACTATAAATCAAACTTACCTGTATGTCAAACATGTCAAATCCAATTCTTTATTATATATTTTATTTTATAATGTATTTTAAAATTATTTTTTAAAAATGTTTTCCTCATTATCTAATTAATGTACATTCAAATTTTCTCAACTAACTCAGAATGGGTTTTCCTTTAAGCTTTTTTGTTTGGCATTCATGCTATTGATTCAGTCAAGGATTACAGACAAGGCTGGACCATTATAATCTTTTCATCTGACCTCAGCAGACATAAATTTTTCCCTAGTAATTCCTAAAGTTAAACACCTTTCAGCCACAGCAATCAATTACAGCATTAACCTTTAACATTTACGGCCCACTGATATTTATAATCAGGACTCTGAAAAGTATATGAGCAGTCAATATATGGTGGTTTTTCCAGAAGGAAAACTTCTTAATTTTTATCTGGGGTTTTCTATAAATTCAGGAAAACCACTTTTCTTTTTTTTTTTTTTTCAGATAACCCTTGACAAATTTAAATGAAAAGAAAATTTGAAATTTAAAAGAAAATTTAAAATTTTCTTTAGCTAAGTAGAGTGTGACATTTATGGGAAACCATCCAAAAATATTTTTAAGCTTCTAATAATTGGAATAATGACTCTAATGTTTTTGCAAGTATTCACATGAAGACAAAGCTTAATTTGCTGGTGATTTTTGTAAGAGAGCACCGATCTTTGGCAGAAGCTAGGAATTTATTGCTTTAACATTCTCAATTGAGCACTGAATCACCCCCACAATAAAAAGAATAAAATAATTGTATCTCATTTTCTCTTAAAATATATTTTATAAAGTAATATGGAAACCAAAACACTGAGATAATTATATGATGAATGTTTTCTGGCTGCACTTTATGCCGTACAATACCTCAGAGAGACATTCTTATAATCACCACACCTCTGTTTTCACATTTTGGCTCACAAAAATTGTATCTGTGAAGGCAGGATGTGCTAAACTGTAACAGACTGAACTTATAAATTTGAACTTATAAATGTTCAGAGCTGATTTCACTCCTGTCTCTCAGAAATATGCCCTAAGAGACTTGTCAGGTGAGGGTGCATTAGGACAGATTAAATATTTGCATATTTCACTGAGTTCTGCAAGCCAAAATTCCTATGGCTTGTCACGATTTGGCAGGAGAAATCATAGGAATTACATCTGTAAAAATGGGCTTCAATAAACCTTCTGTCAAACTAAAAGCTGATGAAGAAATTTCTGACACCTAGATAATTTTGATTAGCAATGTGATATTGTACAAACCACCTTTTCTTTCAGCTGTGACTGTTTTGGGGTCACAATACTTTGAGCATAGGGATCCCTGTATTTATGGGATTGCAGAAGCACCACAAAGTACGTCTTGAAAATAAGGGACAGAATCATAGAAATTTTGAACCCCTGAGTTTCAAGAGGGATTATCACAAACAATACTAAAGCAAGTCGGCTATGGCTTTGCATATAGTTGCACCTTGAAAATCTCCAAGAGTTCCAAGCCTTCCTGGGTGATTTTTTCTCAGTGAAAAATTCCTGATGCCCAGTCTGAGTCTTCAGTCTGTGGGCCTTGTTACAGGCTTAGATAGTAGTGAGAAAATTTTGCCCCATTATGTTTCTAACAGCCTTAAAAGTCGTGCATTTAGATGTCCATTTATTTTCCCCTACACCAGACTAAAGAAACACATTTCCCTCAGCTTCACCTCACAGGTCATGTGCAATTGGTGCTCAATGTCTTTGTAGCACAACACTGAACGCTCTCCACTTTCTTGACATTCTTTTGGAATAAGGGAGTCCCAGACCAGACCCCATATTCCAACAACAGTTTCATCATCAGTAAAAGAAGTGCTTTCTATCTGCTTGCCACACTCCATTCAATGGAGTCCATTATACAAATCCCATAATCTGTGATTTGTTTATTCTTTTGCTATTTGTGCATTCGTCTGGCCTCCACATAACTCATTGGTACTTTTCAGTAGGGAAACTGGAACTTTGGTTTGGTTTAGTTTAATTCAGTACTTTCCAGGATGTTGATAAATGTGTGAAGAATATGTCTTGCAGTTCTGGGGTATACACATCAATATTTGCCATCACTGAATAATAAATTTGAATTTTAGTAAAACATTTTGTACCCAGCAGTCCATTCAGCTGGTGTATAATATCTTAGCAGTGTTTCTGCCTATCAGTACTGAAGAATTGGTCATGAAAAAGTGTTCCAAAGGGTTTGATAAATACAAGGTAAGCTACGTGAATCGTTTTCTGGGGCTCATTTCCAAACCAAAGTTACAAGATTTAATACAGATTGTGATTTTGGAGAATAACTGGATTATAGAATATTTGAGCAGTAGTTTGATCAGCAGCATTTTCTGGGGACCAAGAGAAGTGAGAAAAGTCTCTGCATTTTTGCAGAGGAAAGATGCTGTGCTAGATGAACAAGTTTTCCAACAGAAAAATAAGATCATGCCAAACTCATGTATTGGGTGTGTTCCTGGGAAAGACAGGCAGAATATTAATTCTGTTTCTCCATTTTTGGTGTGAATAAGGGAAAAGACTCTAAGAAGACTTGTCCCTCAAATGGCACCATCCCTCCCCCTCCCTCCACCCTCCAAAACCCCAAAATCTCACCAGGTATTTCCTAACAATAAGTATTTTGTTAAAATATACTTCAGGAATCTGTATGTGAGGTAACCCACTAATACATACCTACACCAAAAGCTCCAGGCTAAGTCTATGTGTTCCTAAAAATATAATTTTCTACTTCCTGCTACTTCTCACAAACACATCTTTATCACAAAGCTAGCTGTAGGGAAGGAGCTTCTTAGAATATTTCTTAATGAACAGCAGCAACTAGTATTCTGGGCCAACATTTAGGCCCTGACAAAGAAATGGAATTTCTACCTTTACAGAGGTGGATTCAGGGGCAGTTCTGGCTCATTAAAGGTTGGCAATTATGGGCTTTGGTATTTACATACAATACCTTTAGATACATACTGTGTTTTAACAGGAGTTTAAAAGCTCATTTAATCCTATGTCTCTTCCTGTTAACCCAATACCAAAAATTTTCTTCCATTTCACAGGGCGGAGCAGAGAGTGATTAAGCCTTCCCTATTCCTATTGCTTCCAACTCCAAAAAGCCTTATGATTTAGAGAGTATTTAGAGTGTATGATTTAAAGTGTATTAGAGTGTATAGTCCAAACTTATTATAATGATAGACAGATGGAAATCTTCTAAAGGAAAAATAACCAGAGGAGCAAGAAAAAATATAGGCTACATACAATCCCAGCTTTGTTCTGGAAGTGAAGAGCCTCACCCAAATGAGGTATTAGGCCTTGCATGAGGAAAATAACATACTGCCTACACTTCATGTGTGTGTGCATACATATGTCACTTCTTAAAAAACAGGTCACTAGAAAAATAAGATATCATATTTAACACATTAACACCACATGCCATTTCAGACAGGGAGATAAGATAGCATGGTGAGCAGACCTAACTGTTGGTATTTAAACTATTAATCATAACTTCTCCTTTCTAGCAGCATGGGGGGAAAAGTTAGCATAGTTAACATATTTCTCATGCATATGCTAGCCTGAACTCCTGCACTGTAAATGAGCCATCTTTCCAATACCTTGATTTGATCCACTGTGTCTTTTAATTTCTTTGTGGATTACAGTAATCAATGGCAGCTGCAAACAGAAACATTATTTTCATTATTTCAGACCAAACTGAAAACAAACTTCATGCTGTATGTCATGGAATAAATTAAATCTCTTGTACTTCAGATTACATTCTAAACCTGATATATCAATCACACCCTCTGTGTGTTGTGGGCCCCTTTTCCATCATGTTCCTGGGTGACCTTTCACTGTGTTTAAAGGATAATATAACAAAGTAGTGTTACAGAGGTCATTTTACATACCCCCTCTTATTTTATATGCTTACAATCCATTGCAATAAAAACATATTAGAAATCTAAATCAAACAGACCTAGATTTTGTATGTTCAACAGATCAACCACTGGTTGGTCTGATTAAGCAGCAGAAGTTTAAGAAGACAAGCTACAATTTGTATAAACTACTAATACCAGGTCCAGTAAACTTTCAATATTCAGAGTTCACAGATTCATCTGGATGTGCATTGAATCTAAGGCCTGGTTTTGGTCTGAATACCTTTTTGCAGAATAGTCGGAATATTCAAGATAATTCTTGCCTGCTTTTTCATTTTCCAAATCAATGGTTTCTGTAACTTGTCTCGCTCAGCTCCAGGTTTTCGTACCAAAACTTGTATTTCAGTAGCCTGATTTCTAGGGTGCTCTGTGTGTGGGGGTGGAAAGTAGGAAAAAAGTACAGTAAAAATTATTCAAACAAATAAATAAGTATTCTAATGGATAATAAGGACGCCTGAAGAATTATTAAAACTGTGTAGCTATAATTTTGCACTTTTCTTCTCTGAGACATGACACTCAATCTAGGAAATGTAACCCTAAATATACATGCAGTGCTATCATTGTGCTATATATTCATCTTTTTTATCAATAAAGTAAAAATGCCCCAAAATATGACTGAAGTTAGGACAGGTTTGATGTATGCCTTTAAGAGCCAAAGAAACCTTCATTTACTAGTTTATTTTATTTTATTGCAGGGAAAGCAATTATTATTTTCTTATAAACCAGCATAATTCCCAGTGTGTGAACCACAACAAAACAAAGTAGTTTCCCCCTGATATTTCTAAACATACTGAACTTTGTTGTGTACCAAGTACATATTTTCAAAATGGAACTATTGCAAAAATTGGCTCCTGGTAGGTTTTATTACATTTCAAAATAATTCATTTGTATTAATTCCACAAGCTTCCCCTATTAATACTCTTCTTGCTTATGCAGAAGAGTCTCAGTCATCCTAGTGCTACTTTCCACAGCAAGAGGAAGTTATCTCAAAGCAGAAAAGGACAGGCTACACTTGAAAACACTTACAATCACATACCATTCTATTTTCTTTATCATGAAGGCACAGCTTATAGATTGGAAACCCTTTTCTTTTTTCCTTATATAAGAAGGGAGTGGACCATGGCAGCTGCAATCTGTTCTTTCTTAACTCAAACTAATTTCCTATTGTTGGAGTTTCTCCTAAGAAACTTTAAAAAGCAAGTAAGGACTTGACTGAGTGCCACACAGTGCAAACCTTAAGTCTGCAGTCAAGGAGTTTGATTTTTGTTATTCAGTGTGGAATTTGAGTTTCCTTACTTTTACCTCATTACTTTTTATGATGGCAAGTAATGATAAATTTCTCTAGGGATGGCATTTATTTTTTAGAGGGAAGGCTATTTAAGCCCATTTAAGATCTTGATGGTAGCAGGAGTAATTTTCACAATTAACTTGTGATGCTTTCCTTTTACTGTATAATTATGTCGTTTTCCTTTTTTAGGGAAAGATGCAGGGAAAATTCAGATATATTCATTTTATATTCATTTGAACAAACCTATACATCCCCACCCTGAACACATTCTTCCTTGTGAACTTTGTGACTGACACGAGCTCATTTAAGTCAATAGGCAAATTTTAGCACTGCAAGGTTAGGGTCATAACTGCTGTATTAATCTGGGATCCTATATAAGTCTTAAGAGCATTAATTGTAAAGTCAAAGTATATAAAAGGCTGAAGTCAATAACCTCATATGATAGCCAACAAAAATTAGTGTTTAAAGCCACTGTAAGATGTATATCAAATACTGTGGGCAATAACAATATTTAAAGTCCAGTGAAGTCATTATTAGCTTCCTTTAGGGACAATTCCCTAATGGAAATTTCTTTGAAAAACCACTCTCCCACAAAAGTCCATAGACTGTAATTTAAGTGCTATTGATTTAAGGAAAATGACCAAGCTGCTGACAGCGCAGGGCTGTTGTGTTAATTGTGACTGGTTGTGCCCTATCACTGTTCTATCTTCTCTTGAAATGGCTGTAAGTCTATTTCTGTAACACATGTATGTATTCAGTACAATTTGTTATAGAGAACGTATAATACTCTTTTGACTGTAGCATTGTGTATCAGTTTCAGATGTAAAATATATATGTGTTATCACACATTTCTATACTGCAAACAAAAATATTTGTGATACTGCAGGAAGAATGAGAAAGAGTTGGTGTTTGGCGAGTTTATTTGGTAGTTGTAGTTTTTTTTCTTTAAGAAACATTTGCTATTTAACAATTGCATTTCTGCTTATCTTCTGTGCTTTTTCTTTGGTAAAAGTCCTTAGGATTGGTAACTTTTAGTGATGCAAACTAGTGAGGTACAGTGTGGGTATATGTTCTGTATCCAAATGGCAGGTAAGGGGGCAATTGTTTGATACATTGCAAAATTTGGATGGAGTGGTAGGAAGGAAAAGTGGTATGTCAAGTCAATGTCTAAACCAAAGCAGTTTTATGATGACCGTGGAAATAGAACTTTTGACCAATACTGTTATCTCCATTTTTATCATGAAGCCATCCAACCTAACTTGAAGAATTTCACTGAAGTACCCAGGATGCCGCATGATCTTCCCAGTCTTCTTTTTTGTTTTTCTACACATCAGTCCGTTTTTATGTCTCAAACAGTGAATATTTTGTGTACTGTAAGCCAGAAGTCAAGACAAGATAATGGGAAACTATTCAGGTACAGAAGATGATAGCAGGCACAATTACTTTGAAAGTATCCTTACTCTGTAACTCAGCTTCCTGCTGTACATAAGTATATGGGTACTCACTTTGCCTGTAAAGCTGGGGGAATTGCATTTGTCTCATAGGAGCTGGTGAACAGGGATCATTAAAAACTTTAAGGTTTGCATGATGTATCTGATTCAGTATAACTCATTTAAACATCAAAGTTTTCTTTCTATTCTTCTCATTTTGAGTGGTTATAAACATTTAAGCTACTCTTCTCGTTTAAAGCTTGCAATTTGAGAAAAGGAGGAATGCAGAGAGGATGTTCTTAATTTAAACCTGCTTTAGAGATGATGTGTATCACCTTGTGTGCTCTATCAGACTGCTTAGCCTGTGCCTAGTCTGCAGAATGAGGCAATGAATGGCTCCAAAACTATTCCTGGTTTGGTGATTACAGAATTTGTCCATGACCAGAATTGGTCTGGTCTGATGAACAGTTCACAGGAAATTAAAGCTGTTCTGAATTGCAACAGCTGCATGAGTTCCCAGCTGGCTTTCCAGAAGCCAGGGACTAGCAGCATAAAACCAACTGTTAATATCCTACATCTCAGCAGTGTTACACTCAAGACCTTGTTATGGCTAAAAGGGGACCTTCTGTGTGAAGCCTAGAATTTACTGTTGGCTGAATTGAAAGCTTTAGCAGTATAACCAAAATGAAACCAACATGTACTCTTATTAGTCCAGATACACCGATGCTATACAATTTAAATAGAAAGCAAGTCTTGTTAGCAATACCATATTTCAAAATTTGTTATTTAAGTAACATCTACCACCAAAGTTTAAATATCTCAGTTTTTAGCCTCACCTTTGCACTGTTCTCTGCAGCCTAAGGTCAGCAGTTCAGCCTAGAGACAATTATGGGGATTCATATGTTCCTTGAAATCTTTGCTTTAAGATCCTGGTGCTAATGATGGGGGTTAATTCCTTTTCTTTTTCAGAAGGACTGCAGTGTTAATGGTTTCTTCTGTCCTCTTTATGCCATTTTTGTCTTTTCTAATGTGCTTTACACCCTGCCCTTGTATTGCTTTGCATTGTATGCTTGTTCCTTTTCCTTTTTTTCTCCCAACCAGCTCCTGAGTTTTGATTTTTTTATTAACTGATTACTGGTGAGTTATTGATAGGGATACCACTGGGATCATACTGTGCCCTAATCTTCAAGGCCTCTGCTGTCATCTAAGCTTTGTCCTTTAAACTCCATCATAGTTACACTACAGTAGTTCACTTTTCTGTAGCATAACCACAGGCATTTCATCACATAACTATAAAATGCTAAGTAAACTAAAAGTAAGTAACAGCCACCTTGTCATTAATCAGTTGTTGTTAAAGCCAAACAAGCTGGAGAAAGGCAAGCCAAGCCCAAGCACAGCACATGTGATGGCCCCAGGCCTGCAGCCCAGCTCAGCTTAAAGCAGAGCCAGGGCTCTGCTGCAGTGGGGATTCTGTGCTTGCTGGCCAACGAGATTACAGCAGACAAAAGTGTATTTACTGACTATAACACACAGGAATTATCTTCTGGCATAGGCACCACAAATGACATCTTAATCTGCCTTTGAATCTGGAAAGCTAAACTATGTCACTGGTGCAGAAGTCCTGGCCTGGAACACTGAGCAACTGTATAGCAAATGTACATTTTCAAATACTGTATATTTATGCGCCTAAAAATGGCAGAATTAAGTCATCAAAGATTTTTATTATCTTAACATTTTGACATTATAAAGTGACTTTTTGTGGTTTCTTTTTTCTTTACTTTTTATAAAACAAAAGTAAGTAAAATGAAAATTAAAATAATATTAAAATAATATTAAAATAATATTAAAATAATACTAAAATAATAAAATAATATTAAAATAGGTAAGCAAAATATATACCATTTTTAAGGAGGGAATTTTAAGGAAATTTCGAGGAAATTATTTGCTAGTCACCATAATCATAGAAATCAAAAGTAAGATTCCCAGTGGTTATAAGGCCTTTTCCCTTTTTAATTATACTATAATAAACTTTTGGAGTGTGTGCCTTTGCAGAGGCACAAACTCTGTTCAATTTCAGCTTGAGGACAGATTGGAAAAGAAGGTTGTCTCCTTAATCAGGATTTCAAATTTGAAGTTCATGAAAGATTTTAGGTAACTGAAAATCTGTTTGCATTTAAATGTCTCTACATGCTGAAGATATAACTTTATGTAAAATAATAATTCTTTTCCAAAAGACTATGCAATAACTATCTCCCTGTAGCAGTTCAGAGCTATATTTAAGGGAACCTCTTAAAGACAGGAAATCACAGCTTCCACTTGGGTAGGATCCTGCTGATGTGAACATCCAAAATTAGGGTCTATGATTCAGTTACTTCTAGCCTGGTTACTTCCTGCCTTCTCTACAAGCATCTGGAGAATAGGATCTCATCTCCCCATTGGACTCTGAAATCAGATGCAGAAAAACAGACTCGCAGTCTCATTAAATTAGATTTCTATATAGCACTGGAAGTTGTTTTAAATAGAAGTGGTCAGTCTGTCAGCTGCTAGAAGTGGAGATAATCTTACTGCACAGTACATCCATGAACTTTCATTCACCAAGGAATCGATGGACTTTCTTGTCCCAAAGATGTTTTAGCTGTTTGAAGTTTTTACAGAGAAAAAGATTCAAGGACACTTAATTTTCATTTGTTTGGGCACCTGCTGGGATAATCACAATGGATCACTGAATTTGACTACTAAAAATATACTTATGTCTTTTGTCTTATGTCAAATCTTATGTCTTCCATAAGTGACAAAACACAGCACAGATGCTCATCTTAGGAGTCATCTTGGTGGAGTTACATCCAGCTTCTTCTCTATTTTAAGATTTGTGAATTCCCTCCTACAGTATTTGAGAATATAGTTCAAGTAGATGAAGGGCCAGATATTGCACAAGTTCAGGAGCAAAAAGACAACTGAGAGGTCTAAATTATGTCAAAGCCTAAATACAGCTGAAGTGAAGAGATCACATATAAAACACACATTTGTAGCAGTATGTAGACCTCTATACAGAATGCCTTGTTGGGTGGTGGAAGAGTAAATTAATTGGGTGTAGAAACTCTTAATATGAACAATGATGCAAGCTTCAGCTACACAACCTACTTAGAATAATAAATTGATTTAAAGTCAATTGCCTAAAAATTAAAAATTTGAAAAAAATTAATTAAAAAAAACTTTAAAATTTCTTTTATATGAAAACATTTATATGTCTTTTTGTTCTGCATTCTATATATACCTAAACTCACACAGAAAAGCATAACAGGAACAAAAGAAATACAATATTTGCACTCTTTCTCTCACCCAGTGTGCTGTCACTCGAAGTAGGTCACAGGCACGAGAGAGTGTAATGGAGGAAATGTGCATGGCACTCCTCTCCAGCACTCTCTAATAAACACTGGGGGTGCCAGAAGTGATGGCTCTGAACTCTGTTGTAGCTTTCAAGGAATTTCTCTCACATGAACTTATGCAAGTTGAAGCTGTATGAGCTTTTGACACTCAGAGTTCTGCAGAAAATACAAGTGTGTAAATTCATATCATATGGATAAATATTTCTCTACTTAAATTTGAACCTAAGAATCTCCTGCCCAACCCAGTTTCATCTGAGAATCTTTGGTCCTGGTAGTTGAAGAGACAATGAATGGATATTTCCAGTTTAGGGTTTCTTCCATCCATAGTTTTGCATTTTCCTACCATACTTCCATCATACTTCTTTCAGCCATCTCCCTGTAAGGAAAAAGGGTCCTTTTAGATATTCTGCTTTTGATTTTGTTTTTGAGCAGGCTTTTGATAGGTGTCTGCACCACCCTCCTAATCCAGAAGCTGTTCTCTACTTCTTGCACTTTCTCCAGTTTCACTATATCTTCATTTTTCACATAGTGGTAAAATTGATGCATTGGGTGTTTTTTCAGAGGTATAAAAAATGTTTTTTGCTTTGATTTCCACCTGTTAACCACAGGATCTTTTCTATCTAATTCATTATCTCCTTTCAACATCATAACAGGTAGGTCAGAGCTACTAGATAAAAATAAATTTGAGATTGATTTTTTTTGCACATTTATTCTTTTTCTCCCCCAGATACCCATGTTTGCAAGAATTTGCTGCAAAACTTTATAGTCAGCTGTTGCTTTAAGTGCCCAAACACACAAATTTTGTCAGCTTACCTTTTGCCCTCCATTCTAAATCAGTTCTACACCAGCTTTTTCCACAGATCTTTGAAGGATTTCACTGTTTATCTCATATAACTGTGAAAATTGACCAGTAGTTTTCCATCTTCTAGCTAGTTCATTAACAATATTAATAACTCCTGTCGTGTCCCATTGACTATAATTAGAGCTCCAAAATAAGGAAATACCAAATTGGAAAATTTAAGTATTTATATTTCCTGTGCAATCCCAATATGACAAAGTCTTACATTTCATCTCCTATCCAAGTCTTCCAAATTTGCCCTGTCTTAGTCACAGCACAAAATCAGCCAGAGCTCTGTAAAGATGTTGCATCTTAGCATTCCCACAGATATGGAAGATGAGTGTTGAAGGACAAAGGTTAAGTATGGGAAAATGAAGTGCTGTTGAACTTTGCCTTGAGAACTTCTAGGCTGCATTTGTGTTGAAGACATCAATATTAGAATCCTGCTTCAGTGAAATTTGTCCTGGATGTCAATAGCTGTGGTTCTTATATTTATTTCTGTGTTCATCCCTATTTTCTGGTAAGAAAATTGCAGATACACTTACTTTTGAGCAGTGATGGTGCTGTGTCATGGTGTATACTTAAAAAACAAACTAATAGTTACCTCGAAGTAAGAGATCCATTTGATTTACTGTGTGCATCAGCTTCGAGCTTTATGACCTTCTCCCATTCCTCACAGCCACCAATACCATCAAAGATGTGAAAATTAATGAACAAATGCAAAGGATGTGGATGTCATAGTGAGGAATGTCATGACAAAGCACATGCCAATTTTAATAATCTATTGCAACTCCTACATTTTGGGCAGCAAACAAAACTTGGGCTACATGGTAAAAACTGCACACTGTATACACAACTTTGATTAGCTGCTCACAAGTAAGCACTCCCCATTCTCTGCATGGAATAAATAACATAAAATTGTATAATTAAAGGCTACATTGTAATGAATTTATAAAGGACATCAGAATGAAATAAGAGGAGCAAGTTTAGTTGCAATCTTTCCTAATCTGATGGCTTTACAGAGACTTATTTAAAAAAAATATATATATATTCACCTAAATAATTTACAATTATAAATGTTTATGAACATTTTTTCAGAGAATTGTCTGAAGTCAACAAAAACCCAATAGCCCAGGTTGGCTGGTCCTAAACAGTTCAAGTAAATTTCCTTGACAATAGTTTCCTGCAGTTATTCATGCTATTTCTGACTGGAGATTTTCCACCAAAAAATTTTGACAGAAAACACCAGTTATATAAAACTGAACCTTCCCAAGGAATCATAGTGAAGACAATATTTTATTTTTTTCATTAAAGTTTTTCTACCAGCCAAGAGCTAATGTTTGTCAAAGCAAGTACCACACTAAGATAAGAAAGAAGGAAGAGGAAGGGAAGGATGTGGAGGAGAAGGGATTGACAGGGGTTAAGTGAGTGAGGATTTACAAGGAAACAGGTCTGGCATGTTTCAGACCAAGGACTTGAATCACCATATGAGGGAGGACTATTGTGGGATGACTTTACTGTAATTGTTTTGGTGGTGTTGTCCCATTTTTAGTAAATAATTTCATATTTCCAGAGACAGAGAAAAGAATATTTTCTCTGTGTCTATAGACATAGACATCTGATAAGGACGTTCATCTGGACCATGGAAAATTAAGTCCAGGATTGAGCAGCAATTGCTGATTCAACATTGTTCAAAAGTTTGTTTTTTCTTCTTTGTTCAATGATGGAATAACATTTACTGTCTCCTAGTCTGTTGCCTGGTGAACAGTTTATTCACCTGGACTGTGGGTGCCTCATATTCAAGTTTCTCACATATGTCATGCAGAGTGGAGATGCAAGCTTTTGTACCACCAGTGATACGTATAATTCCTGTACCTATTCTAGGTTTGAGAACTAGATTTTATTTTGGAAAGGCCTGTAGGTGTTTTGTCAGTCATTAATACTTTTTTTTTAAAATTTAAATCTCACATAATTTGACTTAATATTGTAATTTGGCAAGTGATATTTATGAGCACTTGAAAACTAGTAACTTATTTTTGGTCCAAAGGTGGTTGAGATAAGCTTATCTATTGAGGTCCTACTGTAGGTTGTTTAGATAGTTGTTGGAATCAGTTATTAAAGCATAGATATTCAGCTTTTCCTTTTACAGTTCAGGAATCTTAAACACACCAGTGATCTCAGAGATGCTCTAAGGCAGCTACTCTGGATTGAAGTACATGTTAACATAGTTTCACTAGTATTATTATAACAAAAAAATGGTTGAGATCTTTCAGATAATTTTAGGGCATTATCTGAAGGAAAATCTATGGATTTGTAGAGAAAAAATGTGAGGACAAAATGAGGAATTGTTAAAACTAAACTAACCTTTAAGGAGAGACACGATAGGGGAGTGAAGAGAGAAAGAACATGTCAAATAAAAAAAGGAGAACACATGCAGAGAAACTGCTTGGTAAATTATGTAGAGCTGAAGACAAGAGCAATGTGAAATGTATCTAGAGAGGACCAGAAATCACCATTCCTAAGATTGATTCAAGTCACAGGGAGACAGGTCAGGATAGCTCAGGAAGAGGAGACGGAAATTGTAGAGATAGAGTCTATGAAAATAAGGGTTTATAGGGATGAATAAAATCTTTCAGACAGGAATAAATCTGTCAGAACTCAGGAAGAGTTAGGAGAAAGGATGTCTGAAGTTGATGCAAAGGCTGAAAATGATGGGTGACAAAGAAGAATTGTAATTACTGGAATTAGAAGAAAAAATGAGAAGTAATAATAAATGTCTCATCATTCATAGCCAGCACTAATCAGAGATTAGCCTGTACTTCATTGAATTTCCATATTGTTACAGTAATTTAAAACTACTTCTGTTTTTCTGCTATACACAGACTGAAGAAGAAGAAAGTGTGAAGAACTGTGCAGTACACTGACTTAGAACATTAGCATAACCCAGTTACAGGCACGAAGATAAATGAGTACTTAATGTCAGGTTTCAGGGAGAATAATTATGTTTGGGTAGAGAATCAAAGGCAAATGAAAATGAGAATGTGAAGATGAAAACAACTTTTGAGTAGCAACAAAATCTAAAGAGGTAAAAGGTTCTAAAAATGGGAAGCCAGCATGAACTCATTCCAGTGTCATAAAAAACTCACATGTGAAATCACAGACCCAGTACTAGGGACTGTTTAATGAAACAGTCATACAGAAATTCTGATGTCTACTGGGAGTTGTGCAAGAGAAAAAAAGACCCATTTAGATATCTTTCTCAATTGCATACATATATTAGAATGAGCTATGGATGAGGAGAATAATTAAAGACATAAGACAATAATAAATGAGGTAAACTTCAACATGTGTTTCCCAAAGGCAGATGTTCTCAGAGATTCTTTGAAAAGGTAACTTCCTTGATAAGGAAATTCTTTTCCAAGCCAAAAGAGATGTTGCAGCTTTTGTTTCTGTCTACTTTGGGAAGGGATTTGATGCAATGGCACAGAGGAAATTCCATCTGAAACTGGAGGAGATGGGGATTAGCAGAGGAACTGAGTGTTGAACAAGGGGATGGCTCAAGAAAGACAGTGATTGAGGAAGACAGTATCTGCCTGGAAAAAGGCTTTTAAGGGAATGTCTCAGTTCATAGTCTTTAGAAAAGTCTGAACTGAAGTTCTAATAGGAAAATTCAAACCTTATTGTGAGCATTATTGTAAACCAGTAGGTACTGGGAATCAACATAATTACAGAGGAAGACTGGAATCACCATCCAAAATCTGAATGACTATGATGATCAAAAAAATCTCTGTGGAGAGATCTCTATTGAAGAAAACTAACTTAAATGAGAGGAGATGCCAAGAATGGCTACTGGGCTATCAGGAAAGAAGGAAAACCTGTGATATATGAGGAGACTTAAGGAGTTGAGAATCTTAAAAACAAAAAAGATAATAAAGAAAATAATTTCTGCACATAAATATTAAAGAAAAAAAATAAATAGAAAGCCCACAATACCAAACATAAAAGGATACAATGAGAAAAATGTGATCTAATCACTAAACGTGCTTTTGATTTTTTGGCAGATTTCTGTAGTTAAAAACCTTATTTATAACACGGAGGTAGAAAAACACACAGAAACAGAAGGGTTGCTGCTCCCTGCCACAGCAGGGCACCACATTTGACTGGAAGAAGACCAGGAAGTCTTACAGGTTATATATTATATTACTGCACTGTTTGATATGTGGTCAAAATTAACCTTGAGGCTATGTTTCAAAATTATCTACTATTTAAGGCTATTAATGTGGAAAACATCTATTACATTTAGTATCATTTAAGAAGGTACAACATATAACTTCTTTCTGAGGCACTGTGTCATTTTGACTTACAGCAGATCCTTGATTATACTACTCTGGTGCCAGCACTGGATTTTTAGGAAGTTTATTTTGATTTTGAAATGCCAGAATCTGACTGCCACACCGAATCTGAACGTGACCTGTCCTGAGATCACAGGACAAAATAAAAGCTTTTGTTGGCACACCTTCCCTCTTCCTCAGCCATACACACAACAAAAGAACTTTGTTCCAAGCTACCTGAGCTCCTGGTTTGTACTCCCAAAAGTTCATTGATGTAATTTCTAAAACCAAGACTGCTACCTTGAGCTCATTCAGGCTAAAAATAACTTTTTTTTTTATTGGCAAGTCCACAAATACTGCAGAAAAAACATTATATCTACCTTAGCTCTTAGCCCTCTTTAAAGGACAAGTTTTTTTTCAATTTGATCAATGATTCATGTACTAATCACAGTGTTTTAGATATTTGATCTTAAATGACTAGATGCCTAAAAATTAATATTATAGTTTTGCATTTCAGCTAGAGGTGAGCTCATTATATTAGCTCCTGGAAGACATGGTGCTCCCATGTGACGTTTTTATTTAACATTGAGACAAAAAAATCTGTTTATTTAATGAATAATTTATTGTTTTTAAAATATACACTTTTGACACGTTTGATGTAGTTTGCTAAACCATTCTGTGACATTTTTGGCTATAAAAGAGTGTTCCAGATATCAGGCCAAATAAGTGAATACAGAAAGGAATTATGCTGACTCCAGATGTGATGATTTGAATGTGAGCAGCATTTGTTACTTGTAGCTCATCCTTTGCTCTCCTCAGTCTGCAGCATCCAGACACCAGAGTAGTCACCTAGGAAAGTAAAAGCCAAACCTGACTTCTGTGGTCAGCATGAATTTATTTCAATCACTTCAGGACAAAAATGTCTGCCATGAATATGCCAACATTTAAAATCAACTTTTTCTTATACTTTATTGTTATTCTCCCAATATTTAGGATGTAAACCCAGAAAATGCACATTTATGCCATATGTTGACATAACACTTGCCAGCAAAATTTTAAAATTGTGGCTTCCTTCTCTATTAAAAAAAGAAGCAAAAAATGGAGGAAATATTTTTTTCTACATTGATTTTGTGCCAATATCCGTATAAAATATAAGTCTAACAGCTCATTGGCATTGAATTATTTTAAGCTTTTACTTAGAAGACACATATATACGATCCTAGAAGAAGAACTGGAATATCTTTATTTTACTGCCACCTTTCCCAATTAATGTGATCATCATCAATAGATGTGTTTGTGTTGGTCAAACGTAGCTGCTATCTAAATTTCCTGCCTACTCTGTCAGCCCAGAAGGACGTGCTGTTTGTGAGGACTTGAGCAGCCTCATCTGGTAGGTAAGATGTTTGCTGCCATTCAGGTGCTCAAAATCCTCCTGCAACATGAATTCAGCTATCTTAATTTAGTTTTGAAATAGAGTTTCCATGTAACCTCATTCAGGAATGCAATTTTCCCCCTTTTCACTCTCCTTGGGCTTAATTAAGTAGGTTATCCAAACTACATGCTCCCAAGGAGGGCAAGACCATTGTATGACAGAGGCAAAAATACTTCAAATAACCTTTGTGTTGCTTTTTCTAGACTTTTACAGAATGTAAAAGTGTTTTTCTGTTCAAACTTGAGTTAAAAATACATTTGGATTCTTACAACAATCAAACCATTTCTCTTATGTCTGGTTTTGTTGTTTGTTTTTTTTTTCAGATGTACTGATTTCTTTTACTCCTTTTATACTAAGAGAATAAGGAAAAGTAAAGATGCAGGAAGAGCATGAATACTGATGTGCTTGAATCAGTCTGGAATTATTAAAATCAGCAGGAGATTCTTCATACTGTTTTAACCTGACCAAATGTAAAAATAATTATGAGCATAATAATGATTTCAAAATGTTTGACAGTGACATTTAATCTGTAGTGATTAGCATGGGGCTTACAGTAACAAGCATTACGTCATTTATCCTTTAAGCCAGGAGGGGAATTTTGTACTTTCCAGGATGGCAACATGATATATTTCATTTGTTCTTAATCCTGATGAAGCTGTAGCCATAAATAAAAGGTATATTTCAGGACAAGACACCACATTTAATAATCCAATTAATTTTACAATCTACAGAATTACTTTATTCTTAGAAACAAAGACAATTTGAACTTATTTATAAGGGAATGTTTATTGCTCCTCAACCACACCCTCAGTAGGTGTTAATGTATGTGTCAATGTAGAAGTGACTGCTTTCAGTAAAATTTAATGCTTACAAGAAAGTTATTTTAAATATATTTGCTTTCCCACACTTCAGAAAGTCTTTGCTAGATTTCATGTTAAAAGAGAAAAGCATAAATGATGTGTCACATAAATTTTTTAATAATATCTCAAATTGAGTAAAACCCAGTAAGACAGAAAGTTAAGGCTTAATGATAGATGTATGATGCTAATATCAATTAAGCCATTGCACTCATACAAGAGTTTCAGAAGAAAAACCCTCCTTTGGGTATGCCTATAAAACCAAAAGCATGCAGAATAAATGCCTTCTCTAACTAACAACACAAAATACAGAAAAGGGATCTTGTAGCAAAATGGAGCAGCACTATTTCTATTGTTGGTGAAGAATCAGTCTTTTGCACTCATTCTCCTTCAGGCTCATTATAAGATGATGGATGGTGTGTTCAGTCATGGATCTTCTGAAGATTAATTAATTCTGTGATTATTGCAGAAAGGATATTTAATTTCACTGATTATATTTATTTCACTCTTTCAATAGAGAACATATGTTTAAATTATTTATTGTAACATCAATTAAACTTAACAAAACCTTCCCTCCTATTTCAATTTACTATGCCAGATAGCCACTGAATAAGAAACTTCATTTTGGATAGTCTCTAAATTTTTTACCCAAATTCTGAAATAAAAAATTTAGGAAAACTAAATTAATGTAAGTTACATTACCGTATTAAACAAAAATTATGCCACAACTTAATTATACCTAAGATTTTCCAAGTAGTTCCCTCATCACTGTTTTGTCAAGTGTAGTAGCTGCCTAATTTATAGAATAGGTATATTAACTGAAGTAACAGAAACAAACAAACGGGATTTTGAGTTTAAGGCATCAAGGAAAAGACCTTTACTACCATCTAGAAGAATGTTTAATAAAGCATAAAATGTTTCAAAATCAAAATATTGAAAAAGAAGCTTCTGTGCAACCATAAGATAATTCTAAATTTCCCAATAAATCATGCTTTGGAGCAAGTGCCCCTGAAGAAGAAAGGGATGGTACTGATTCCAATGGAATTCATGTTCTAATGGGCTGAGAATTTCTGATAGAATTGCAAAATTCTATCAAAGCACAGAGGTTGCTTTCCAAAACAAGAATTTGTCTTATAAAATTAAGGTACAAAGATAACAGTGGTCAACCTAGCACCACCAGTATTTCATCTAATTTAAATGGAAAGAAGAAAAACATATCCACCATTTAGAATTGGTTGCATGCCCACAGACACAAAAAAATCTTTATCTAGCTCTGTTGCAAATACTTTTTACTGAATATTTATACCCCCATATCCTTTACAAACTTGTGAAAGCAAAGCCAGGTTATGTCGTGATTTTTCAATTATGAATCACAATTTGCAAAAAGATAGTCATATTTCAAGTTACCAACTCCAAGTACTGATTTTGATGGGCTAGCAAAATTATATTCTACTAGTAGAGCTGAGAATCAGGGCAATAACATTTCTTTTTTTTTTTTTTTTTCCTTTCAAGCAAACAGAAACTAACAGAAACTAACTCTTCAGTTTGGCAGAGAGGCATTAAATCGTTTTAAAGTTCTGTTAGCTGGAGTGACTTTTGAAATATTTAGGGGATGATCCTATTAGAAACAAGTTCTACATGTGCTATATATTTCCTCAGATTAAGCAACTTTCTTGTGAGTCATAAGGAGGATTATCTATATAGTCTCTTTGGAGGCTCTTCTCTCTTCAGGAATTGCTATAAACTTCATGATGTAATTTCACCTCCCTTTTGCTCTGAGTTTATTAGCCACTTCATCTAGCTTAGTTTCATCCGTAGGAATTAATAGCAAGTGGGAAAATATAGTCAAACCTATGCTTATGCTGCTAAATAACTCAGGACAGATAAATAAGTCAAGCTGCGTACTTGAAAAATAAGAACAAAATAGTAAGTTTAAGAATGTTTCAGAGAGGTGTCTCTTAGTTCCTCAGGTCAGAGCTGTGCTTTCCTCCCACTCAAAGTGTCTGGGGTATCTGTGTCCAAGCCAGCCTCCCCAGGGTCTGTAACGCACACAGAGGAGATGTGAACCTCAAAAGGTGAATGATCTGACACATAACAGTGCTGCTACAGACACCATGAGCAGTGTTGCGGTGCGCTTTTTATGTATTCCCCTGTGATTATTTGTGCATTTCCCCCATATCCCCCTAAACCTCTTGGGTGCCCCCAAATCCATCCCCATGGCTGTTTCTATTTAGTTCAGTCCTAGAACGTCCTTCCCCCTGAGCCTTCCCTAGAAGGTCAGTCTCCTCCCTTCCTTCCAGTCCCTTCCCTGTCAATCCCTGTATCCCCACCCATACTCCCTGTCAGTTTATGTTAACCCTGCCTATTTTCTCTAGAATGTTCTGTGTCTATTATGTTACGCCTTAGATTTGATTGGATGTTAGATTAAGTTCCCCTCCTACTGTATGTATCCACCTTTGGGTGCCACCCCTGTTTATAAGCTACTGTATTGTATGACTCTTGGCCTTTTCCGTCACTGACCTTTCGGGGGAATAAAGCTCTTCGTGGAACTGACACACGGAAAGGTCTCTTCCCTGCCCCTCGCCTCTGCCCTCGCCCCGGTGTCCGCTGAGCGCCGAGCTCAGAAGCCGCGCCCCGGCTCAGAGCGCTGCGCTCCGCCACCATCTCGGGCGGCGGCCCGGGCCCGGCCCACACGCGCGGTGGTGCCGTGTGGGTGAGCGCGGGAGAGCCGGCCGGGCCCGAGTGTGAGGCGGGCACCGCCGCAGAGCAGCTCTCTGCAAGGCGAAATTTTTCTCACAAAAACCAGCTACAGGAACCAGCTGAAAAGCAGCTGAACGCTGAAAGACTTCATTTGGAGCGTGCAGCTGATGCTCTTAGGTTTGCTGTACCCTGCAGTGGAGCTGAATCTTTCCTTAGTGCAATTCTGTGTGGACACATTCCTGCCCCTCTGTACTCTTCACACCTGATTTTTACAATTTAAGCAATGAAAAATAAATGCTAAAGCTCCTGTGCTTCTGAGGATGTTTTTAGGAATAGAGGCTGTTCTTCAACAATCAGAAAAAGGAGTAACCCTGTGGTTACACAGCAGCACCAAAATGAGCAGGTAGAAGATCTTCTGCAAGTTTGACCTACAAATTTGCTTATCTCCAAGAAGCTTTAGATAGCCACAGTTTTCATAGTTAAAAGGTAATATGGGCAGGAATGGGGACCATGTAGGCTTACCTGGCCTGCACAGGTGATGAAGGTCTTAAGTACTTAGTATGCACAAAGTATTTTTTTCCAATGAAGGACTAATTTGACTGTTTCTATTTTTGTGTTTTGATCATTCAAAATTGGTATTGGTATATTGGTATTTTTACAACAATTTTTTTTTTATTTTAATGTATTCTTGTTCAATTTCAAATCTCATTGTTCCATTTAAATTAAATCTTTTTGCTACCACTAATTACTTCATATAAAATTATAGGTCCTGATTCTGTGTTTTCTTTCCCTCAATATTAGGGTTGTCATAATAAGTTCATCCCTGTGAACCTGCTTAGCCATCAGGAGTTTCAGTGCCAGTCTTAGATGCACTCTTTTTATAACCCACATTAATCTCAGCAGCAGTGCCAAAATAATGCTTTTATTTGAATATTTTTGCTTTCCCACCCTATCCTAACATAGTTTATATATCTCACAGTCGGCATTTGATCTGAATAAATATAATGAACTGCTGAGTGTTCTTACAGGGATGGGATGTCTCAGATTCATTCCACATGGCGTTGTTTGCTTTTTCATTTCTTCTGTTTTCTCCCCTGTTTTCTATTGTGAGTCTTTTGAAGTTTACAAGCCAAGTTTTTCTCTCATTTATACAAGTGCAAACCCATCAACTCAAATAGGTCTAAGCTAAGACAGGACTTGGATCTGTTCCCACCACTTGCTGAAAACTGTAGTCCCCTTTCTAAACAGGTATCTTAGCTGCTGGCCTCATTCTTCTGTTTCTTTTAAATTCATCTCTAAGAATGTGCAAGGATAAGCATTTATCATAACATGCCATGGATTCTGGAGTTTCTTTAATAAAAATAGCCCAGCATGTGCCTGTCACAAATTTCAGGGTCTGCATATTGCCTACCCAAAATAAAGCAGCTCTTCTCCACACTTTGAGTGGAGATGGACAAATATGGAATTAAAGGCAAGTCAGAGAGATCCTAAGAAGTGCCTACAAAATTCAAGCAACAAATACCCAAAGAATTTTTCTTCTTCTTGGCTGTTGTTGTTGTTTGTATGTTTTTGTTTGTTTGGTTTTTTTTTTTTGGTGTGGGAGCAATTTTTAACATTCATCTCGTTTAGCTAACTCAAGTGGCTGCTAGGTACACAGTTACTTCCACTTAGAAAACTTGCTTAATAGGAAATCATGAGTATTTAGGCTGGCAAATCTAGAAAACTGCCTTATTCATTGCAGATAAAATGAGGCCTCCCTTCAGAAATCATACAAGGCTTCCAGCTTTGCAGCAGTCTTGTGAGACTGGCTGAGTCACCCTACAAAACTCACAGGTGTTCAGGTTCATTTCAAATGTGCTCCTGGCCAACCACCTCAATGGTTAGGAAATGTTGATTCAAATAGTAAAAAAGGTGAAAGTATTCCATTAGAATTTGGAGTAGGGTGAAACAATAATGGAAAAAACCTGATAAACAAAGGAAGGAATATAAAAATATAGAGATTTGGAGTTATCTCTTGCTTGGAGAGGTTGTGGAGTGTCCTTTGCTGGAGACACACAAGAACTGTTTGGATGCAATCCTTTGCCATGTGATCTAGGATAACCTTGCTTGATCAGGAAGGTTGGACCAGATGAACATCACCAGTGATTTTTTCCAATGTTAACCATTCTGAGATTCTGTGATCAGTGATGTATCAGGTCCATCTACAACTTCATCTTTGTTGTTACTGATCAAGAAGCTTTCTTACAAAAAGACAGTCAAGGTTAAGAGTCCCTGATCCCTAAATTAAATTTCTAACTCTAACATTTCATATTTAGAGAGCAGGCCTCAGCTTAAACATTGTTTTTAGCCTGTTCCTAATATAGCGTGGAGTTTTTACAGCTTTTAAAATGTATTTTATCACCTATCTTACCTTATACTCAAATGGCTCTCTATGTAATCAGGAACATTCTGTATCCCTTGAAGACAGGTTGTATTACAAGTTTTGTTAAAAATGTTGGCAGACTTTGATTCGGGACTGAAGCCTAAGTTAATGAGCAAATAAAACTTTTTTAATGTTTGTGGCCATATCCTTGAACAGGCAAAATTTCCACTGATTTAGAGAATCAGTTGTGCATCTTTTGAATCTCATGGTTTAACCTGACATATGAATGCAGCCTGGTTTTAATCAGTTCAGAGTGTAGCTGAATCAGAGTTATTAATATCACCTGGAGGCAAGTGGTCTTCATTTAAAAACATCTCTTTGAAGTATCATAGTCTGCTAGAGAAAAGGCCAAGAAAAAATAAAAGTACTATTTAATGAAACAAACAATATGATCAATAAAGTCTCCAGTGAGGAAAGCTCATGGAAAAGCCAATACTGTGAGTGCTGTGGCTGCAGTGTACAAGGTACATTTGTTCATGTGCTCAGTAATGATTTTTCTAACCAGAAATGGCTGGAGACAGGGACAGCACATTTTTGAAAAAGAGAGAAACATCTCCTTAAATAACTACTACAAGAGGAAACTGCTACTTCATGTTTATCATCTGATTTGAGTTACTAAAATTTGTGTTTTGTCACTGCCCCTTTTATCTGTTACTCTTACACAGGGTGCAGTTAAATCAGTGATGCCCTTCATATTCCAGGTACTTCAAATTTGATTTTTTGCCTGCTCTCCCTTACCTGCCCAATAGCTGAAGGCCTGGATCCAGTAACAAAACTGTTGGTGTTTTCAGCACAGACATGTCTGAAAAAAAACTCATGGGGAACTCTGAGGAGCCGGACCTTAAAATTTTGAGAGCAAATTTGAAGTCTGGGGACTCTCCCTGCTCAGGCTTTTTTGTTTGTTTGGTCTTTAGTTGTTGAGAGTTTTTAGTACTTGCCAATAGCTTTTTCCCTCATGGTCTTTTTTTTTTTAGTAGTGAAAAAAATATTCTCTTTCACTCATTTAGATTCTTACTCTTTACAAAATTATCTCTCACATAATTATCTCTTATTATGGTTTCTGATCTCCTCCATTAACACTTTCTGATTTTCCTACACTGTATGATTTTCCAGCTGCTGTACCTTGGTTTACTGTTAACTAACCACAGGCTACCTGCCTGATAAGAGATATTTGGTTTGGTAATGTAATTATTTATTAACCATTGCCAGGATTTTCAGGAGAATATAGAAAAAGAAATGAGTTACTGGATGAAATGCTCCCTCTGCTGTCAAAGGGAAGTACCAGTAGTGGAAGGTTTGCTCCTAATGCTGCAAACATTACCAGGGACAGAGGATATCACAATCCATTAAGTGCATTTCTAACTGTACTGGTTAGCTGTGCAGTCTCCAAGATCTCAGCTCTTACCTTTAGTCTGGAGGAAACTTAATATCTGAGTTTAAATATTTCCTCTGGAGAATTCAACATTATTAAAAGAGATGAAACCAAACCAGCCTAGTTCTTACACTATAAATCCTACTGCTAATCTATTTCAGATACATCACAGGCAGCAGCTGGCTGAAAGCCCTCTGAACACAAGGTGTTTTCTTGACTTTGGTGGGTTTTGCACTGGACTGTCAAATAAAATTTAGCTCAATTTAATTTCTGTTTGTTGTTTTCAGCAAACAATCCAAGCAAACAAGAGAATGCAATGTCCTGAGAATAAGGTGGAAGTATGAAATAATACCTGAACACACGAAATTACTTTTGATGACAGAAACTAGGAGAGTTGTCCCTCATTTTATCAGGGCTAGAATATCATCCAGGGAACTCTCCAAGAACAATGATCTTCTGATTCTTGCTGCAGTAATGCATATCTTTGAATCTGTCAAAGTGCACTTCTGTACATTGTACTGAAACCCTGTTGGCGTTGGCTCCGTCCTGCAAAAATGTGATCCTGAATGTTCTTGTACCAGGCACCACGTGAATTTGCTTTGATAACGTTCCTAAGTTCTTTTATTCACCTCTTGAGAACTGTTGTACAAGCAAATATTTGTTCACAAGAGCATTTCCAGAATGTGAAAATGTGAAGAGTGCTCATGAAGGAGGAATGTGTATGAATGTTTTAACAGCAGTTTTTTAAAGTCCTTCTGAGGTTGAGAATCCAAATGAGAGAGAACACAATACCTCATATTAAAAAGTCAGTTAAAAAAAAAAAAAAGTCCAAAATCCAGAAAAGTTTGGAGATTGCCCAAATAATAATGTTTTCTTATAACATTATTATACCAGACAGAACTGTAATCTCTTCTTTATTTTCAATCTCTTAATCAAAAGCCTAAATGAAGTCACTATTATGCCAACAGAAGAGGCCTTTTAAAATATGATTTAAACCAATTAGGACATTAAATCAACAGCATTTTTCATTTTTTAAAATTTTATTTTATAAGAACAAAGAAGGAGGAAAAGTAGACTAGAGGAAGCCTGAGCTCACTAGCACTGGGCTTCAGCTGCTCATTTCTCAGTTCAGAGTCCAGAAACTCTCCTTTATGTGTCATTTATGGATTTTATGGATTATACAGTTTTGGGATAAAACCGCTAATTAATCTTGACAGCAGAGCCTTCTGCTGCTTCACACCCAGCATGAGGCTCTACACTCTCTAGGAGGTCCAGGGGTGGCTTAACCATTCTCTCCTTTTGAGGAGATGATGTGCTGAGGGTGTAAGGGTACAATAACCCCTTAGATGCTTATAATTTGTAGTCTGGCCATTGTAGCATTTTTTGTCTGTGTGAACAAATAGGATTGAAACCTCCACAGGCTTAGGAAATCCTTGAATTCAGGTCTTTTATTTCTGAGTTAATCTTCTGCCACATAGATGTCACTACTGCAACACACAGGAGAGCCAAAATGTTCTGCTCCGAATGTGCCTAGGAGCACTGTGCTCCCATCAGGGATTCTTGAGGCATGCAGCAGGAGAAAGATGTGTGTGTACTTAAATCCTTGAAGATACTGTTCAGGATATCCATTGAAACTATAGGTTGCTGAAAAAGTCTTTTTTTCTTCCTTCTGAAATCTAAGGCATTACTGGTCAATTAAAGAAGTCAGTCAAGTTTGCCCTAAACTGCCTTCTCATACTCACATATTACTGTCTAAATTCACCCAGGTTCTGTGAATGCTTCCCTGGAAGGCTGAGTGCCTCCACAGAAGACACCATATTGCTACAGCCTTTTAAATGTCAACAACGTCTCATTTATTGAGCCAATAGCCCATAAAGCCATAGCAGGGAAATGTCCATTCCCTTTGGCAGATGTACCTGGAAAATGGGAAGGGTCTCTAGCCAAAATAATCACTGTATCTGCCCTGAAGTCAGGACTCAGATATTTTGAGATCTATAACTCCAGAACTAGAGTTTTCAGGATTTTTCCTTGGAACGAGGTGAACTCACTCCAGGTGGGGTTTAACTCCTGACCCTGCAGATGGGCTCCCCTGGTACAAAACAGCCAGTCCTGGCTCACCTCCAGGTGAGGTGAGGTTCTGAGGCTCTGAGATGTCAGAGCTCCCAAAGCTCCAAGGGAACAGGCTGTGGAGTTTTCCCCTTGGCAGCAGGGAGGCAGATCTTTGGAGTTTCTCTTGCTGCTCTGTGACACTGGTGCTATTGTCCCTTCAAGCTCCACTG
This sequence comes from Dicaeum eximium, assembly GCA_013396995.1. NCBI lineage: Eukaryota > Metazoa > Chordata > Aves > Passeriformes > Dicaeidae > Dicaeum > Dicaeum eximium. Next base: position 1,291,050 of record VWZP01005668.1, on the reverse strand, counting down.
AGCTGAGTGCCAATTTCACAGACCAGCCACCAGCTCATTATTTAACTCTTATTTTGGGGTGGTTCTCAAACAGTGCACGGGTTTAGAAAAGGCTGTGTGTCAACTCACACCTTTAGGCAATGTGACAATAATTGGACAATATATTCAAGTACTGCAAGGAGTATATAAAGCTGTTTATCACTGGTACATTAAAACAGTAAATCAAACAGGAGACTTGGATAAGTCAACACAAGATTTGTGTCTATTAGAGCAAAGCCACAGGCCAGAACCTCAGCAAAAAGGCAGTGAATTAAATTAGTCAAAGAGTAAGCTGCACTTTTCATGGTTGTGTGCAATTACATGCAGATTCAGTTTCTTTGAAAGAATTTGACAGGGGAAAATTTAAACTAAAAGTTTCTGGTAGACCAATAAATCTTGCTTTCCATGACTCATATCTCTGTCCCCTAGCCAAAAAAGAAGCCAGATATTTTATCTGTGTTTACATATGTGGCTAGAATTATAAAGCCCCACTCAAGAAAACCCAAAGGGGAAAATATGCAATTTCATAGTATTTTTTGAATATAAATGCCCTGTTCATATTCTGTTTCCATTACATAAGATATTACAGTCTCATTCATGAGAAAATTCAGGCACAATGAAAGTATATTACATCTAGTCTAGGCATGAATTTTTTGGTCTATCAAATGTTTAACCTTTAACTGCTCAAAGATGTCTTTGTTATTTAGCAGTATACACTGTAGATTATAAGATCCTGATGCTAAAATCAGAGTTTCTGAGTGGGATTCTTATATTTGCTTGTCTTTAAATATTTAACTGCATATAAAACAACAGTGTTTTAATAAATGTTATTGATTCTCTCTTTTCAGGTTCCTTTCCTTACCTGAAACTTCACTGCCTTGATTTGTGTATAACTAATTCCAATAAAATGATACAAGTCTTAATTAAAAAAAAAAAAAAATCAGGGTAGAGCCAAAGGAAGTCAAAATAAGATATGTAGCAGAAATCACAACCTTATTTATCCGGTATATTTAACACGAGATATTGAAATCACAAATTATTTGGAAAAAAAAAGAGCCCTTCATCAACTGAAAAAATGGGGAGGAATTTCTATTTTTTAGAAGATTTTGTAAGACTCTGAAGAAGACTTCTATTATTGCATTTCATTTTGTTAGTTATTAGGTTCCTAATTTAGGGTCTCAAGATTGTCCCTAAGAGGCATTTGTGATTAACACATAGATACATTAAAAATAAAATTAGTAACAACATCAATGAAAACCTAATGGTTATAGATGGTTAATTATGTTTTAAAAATGCTACATTTATCTACTAATTTTGTCTGTGTCAAAATCAAGTGAGAAAGCTGAAGAAGAGGCAATGTACTAGAGGTTACATCAAGGTTAGTAAATCTTGTGAGACCTCCATTAACTCAACGTGACAAGTCTCTTGCACACACAAAGGAGTATCCTTGCCCCTCAAAGGGGGCACTACTGGGAATAGTCTCTGTCTGACCAGTGTCCCCTAAATCACATCCAAACATGAATGTAGGCTGGAGGCAATGATTGTACTTGGAACCTTTCTAACAATTTGTAAGGCTGGATTTTCTCAAGGCAGGTCGCGTGCATATGCTTTGGTCCTTTGTCTTTAAATACAGCCCAGATGTCCTTGCACCTACATCACATTACCTACCTCCTTGTTATGTGCAAAGCCAAAAATACCTCACCAGGTTAAAGCATAGAGAAAGAACATGCTCCCTCTGGGTAAGGCCAGTCAAGGGTCCAGGTGCTAAGATGGATAAACTAATTTCTACCTAGGGAAACAAATGTCACAAAGGGTCAGAGACGCCAAGGGAAGATGTCATTCCCAGCCTCAGAAAGCCAACATCTGCTCTGCTGGGCCCGCATTCTTACACTGTGGAAAGGTCCAGATGAAGAGCTTAAGAGCTTAGAGCTTAAGAGCTGGGCCTTTCTGAATAACATTTCATCAAACACCTGCACATTTTAAAGCTAATAAAGCAAAGGTAGGAAAGACAGTAACATGCTGAAAGTCCTCACCCAGGACATGCATGTCCAGTTTCCCCCAGCTGCTGAGTGACCTCTGGTTCCAGGAATTGTATCAGGCTCAGGACCTTTCTCCATCAGGTTTACCCCTGGCCCTCCCTGTTGTCGAGCACCGAGCTCTCCCCGCAGTGCCCCAGGGAGAGCCTTCACACACCCCACGATACCACTTGTGCAGGCTTTCACCAAACCCCTTTGTTACCCCTCCCTGGCAGTCTGGCACTGCCCTAAACAGGGGAACACCTCAGGTGCACTGCCACAGCCAGAAGCAAATATTGCCAGAAGGATTTAATTTCCTCTTCTCGCTGTTTGCAGAATTGCTCTGCAGGTCTGCTCACCCAGGTACCTTTGAAGGCAAAGCACAGTTTGCCTGCAGGCCAACAGCTCGTGAGGCCACTCACCAGCTCCTGTTTCTGCACCAGTGGACATATTACACAAAACAATTTGGCTTTCAAGGTCACTGTCCTGGATTAGAGAACCACTGGGATGGTGAGAGAGGGAAGGAGGCAAGCCAGAATTACTGCCACCAGGAGAGCTGAACAGTCTGTAGCTTTTCCATTCCACCATATGCTTGCTTGGTAATAAATGAGCAGTTATTAGAGCTGGAGAGAAATTCCCCATTGAAATGTCTGGATGAGAAAAAAATACTAAATAGGAATTTTCCATTTAGCTACTTCATGAAAACCTTAGAAAAGGTCCAGATAGGAGTCAAGAAAAGGCCTCGACACCAGACACACAGTAAAGCACTTTGTGATGTTAATTACACTGCAATGTTACGACAAATGGTACATAAAGACCTGGCTAAAATTTGTGTTGGATAGAAGAGCTTTCAAACAGAAATAAGGAATCTGCAAATGAAATGCTGTCTGAATTCTTAATGCATGCTTTTGAGTTAAATATATCGGGTTTTTATTTTTCTTTTATTGGACCTTCACTAGGGTTATAAAGAATTACTGTATTTTTGCATGCACTTATCATCTTTTCCTTACCAATTAACATAATTTTTCATGTCTTTTAAATGTCAGACTCAGAAATTATAATAACACATCACCATAGCCAGTTCGGTATCTCCACATCTCTTCAACCTAATACTGAAGACAAATTTCCATGTCTGTTGTGGTGTAACTGTACTTGTGGGGTGACAGCAGGGTACAGCCATAATGCTATTTCCAACACTTGTGCTGGATCTGTTTTAGTTCTACCTGTCCTTGCACAGCTTAAACTGTGTCTCAGAGGCTTAATCCAGATTCCACTGAAGGCAGAAATTTTGTAGATCAGAGAGCGACAGAATCATAGAATACCTTGAGTTGTAAGGGAACATCAAGGATCATTGAGTCCAGCTCCTGGTCCTGCACAGAAAAACCCAAAGGATGTGACTTCTTGAGCTCTTTGAGGTTTGGTGCTGTGGCGACCTCACTGGGGATCCTGTTCCAGTGTCCAGCCACCTTCTGGGTTAAAATCTTTTCATAGGACCTAACCTAAAGCCCCCTAACACAACTCCATGCCATTCCTATCATTGGTGACCAGAGACAGGAGATCAGTGCATCAGAACCTGCTGTCCTCTTCCCCTCATGAGGAAGAGCAGATGGCCATGAGATCCCACCTCAGTTCCTCAGGAACCTCTGGTGCAGACCCCTGAAAAATGAGACAAGCTATTTTCCCTCTGTAAGAGCCAAACAGAGGCCTCCTCTGAACCCTACACATTTTAGACAATGCTGGTTAATGATGCCTAAAGCTGTGAAGGTGTCTGATGCCTCCTGGCATCTGTCATTTTATGTGAAATCTTGAAAGACCTGTCTGCTCAGGACTTTGCTGATTCGCACATTCCTTCACACATAAATGTGTGTGGTGAAACAAAAGTGAATCCTGTGCTTCAATAAATGTTTTCCTAAAAGCTTTTCCATTTTGTTTTGTTTCTTCTGAACTTTGCTTTGATGCCAGACAATAATATCATCTAACTGAGAACTAAAGACCAAGCTGTACAAGCACACTGTGCACGAAGGTAATTTTCATTGCTTCCCAGTGATAAAGCATATGAAAGAAATTACAGTTATTCCCTATTGTTCATGGGGCTGATCCAAAGCCCATTAAAATCAATGGGGAACTTTCGCATTAGTAAGTGTTTCAAAACAGATTTTAGGCGATTTGAGATGCAAGGCCAGTATTTTCAAAGGCATCAGAGAAGAAATTTAGGACATGGGAAGGCAATAAAAAATAACTAAAACATTACTTAGTTAATGAATTACCACTCAAGAGAAGAACCACAATAACTGACTGCGCTCAGAATCTTAAAATTTTATGAATTCACAAGAAAATGTTAATTTAATTAATTTTTTAGCCACTATCAACTCAGAAAGATCATTTATGCACAACACTTCATCTAGGGATTCACCTCCCTGACTCTAACTCTCTAAGCAGCTGAGATTCAAGCTGCAGGGTATCCTGTGCTGCCAAAGGAGGCTTTTTCACAGTTTCTTCCATTACAATTTCTCTGTTTTCTTTGAAATGCCACAACATTCATCTTTCACTGGAAAAAAGAAAGGAACGGGACTTGTCATGGTGAATTGCCTAAAATTTTCTCTAGCCTTTTAAACCTGTGATTATTGTACACAATATAGAGCTGATACAACTTCAGCAGGAGAGACTGGGAAGGTGCCTGACCGTGATACCAGGGTTTAGCAGAGTGGCATTCTGAGCAATAGTATCACCTAACTAAAGCCCTTCCAGTGAAGCTAACCCTGATTGTTTCAGGTTTGAAATAGCAGGAACTACAGGAACAGAGCACACTAACGACCCTGCAGCATTTATTTTTGTGCTTTAACACAGAATCAGGCTGAAGCAACTCACATTCCAAGTGCTGCTCGAGTTGCTTTTATTCTAGAACAGCAAGCTTTGACACAGGAGTGAGGAACTGAGTTTTGATGGATCCTCTGTCACTGATAGGGTTTGGCAGCTTGGGAGAAGCTACCAAGCTCAAAGTTGCAGCATCACACCATTCACTAATTTCCCTATTTCTGTTAGCTTTACATATATGTGAAAGCAATGCAGTATCACAATTATTAGATATTTTTGTTCAGAAAATAGCAGAGACTGGAACAACAGGGGTGCTGTTATTCAGAGATTAAATGCGTTGGCCAGACTGTTTTAAAAATTATGCAGCACTTCATCTTGACAGTGTGCCTTGGCTTAGCCAGAAGCTGCATTTTGTGATTAGTATAGTCAGACACTTTCTTTTCTTTATGTTCAGAATCCAACTGTTCTGCAGATCTGAAAAAAACAGAACAAAATGAGAAATATGCTTTTAGAACCAGTCTGACAACTGCAATTAAATCAATCACCCACTCAATTGCAGATATTTGTAACATCAAGCAATTTAACAAACACCTTTCATCCATAACAACTCAAGGCATGTTTGCTTTAAAAGCACTTCAATAGAAAATTTCAGCATTCCACCCCCTCTAAGATCCTTTTATAAAGAATGTACTTCTAACTATAGAGACAAAAAAGGGTTGAATATTCACTAGTATATAATTTTCAACATGGTTCACAGACTCCTGGGGGAACTATGCTGAGATGAGGGCAAGTCTACTACTTCTTGAGGGAATACATTTAAGAATAGCAAAGAAATTACTGTAGTATCATCATAGAATATCCTGAATTGGAAGGGACCCACAAAGATCACTGAAGTAAAACTGCACAGGACAATCCCCAAAATCATCCCATGTGCCTCAGAGTGTTGTCCAAATACTTCGTGAACGCTGGCAGGCTTGGTGCTGTGACCAATTCATGGTATGTTAAACCACAATTAAGTAAGTGTAAGTAGCAACTTCCATTTCTGTTGTGCTTTTGTGCATTCCTACTCAGCTATGAAATCAGAACAGGTGCTTGGGTTCCATCCTTGACAAATTATCTTCCAGGAAAATTGCTGAAAACTTCAGTCTCCTACAGTTTGCAGTCGTGTTCTGCAGGAGGTCAAGAGAAGCTGAATCTTATGTCCAGCAGAGCAAACCATGAATGGGATACTTCTTTGAAGTATTTTAAATTAAAGAGAATTGTTTTCTGATATATTCTCCAGGAGTGATATCTTTGTGCCAGGAAAAAATATACCTCAGGACATGGTTAAAGATTGCTAGAATTTGTGCTGACATGGCAAACCATTACATCATTTTCCACAGTCTGTACAGTCAAGATGAATGTTTATCAGTTTAGTAAGCCTAGAAATTTATTTGGTCTTTCTTTTTTAAACAACCATCTAGAAACCTGTAAAAAACTAAACAATTAATAAATATTTCAACAATATGATGATTTACTTCTAAAACATTCTCCTTTTATTTCTACTTATCTCTCTGCATACTAAAATCTAATTTTCACGATAAATAATTTCAAAGAGAACTTGTTTATAGCAGATAAGAGACAGAGTTCACATGAGTGAATATTTTGCAGATTCCCTGAGCTGAGTTTCTAAGACAATTATTAAAGAACATCCAGAGTAAAAAATGGCACTGCAAAATTCTCATTAAAAAAAAAAATTAAGATGGGATCTTAGTCACCAGCGTGACTGAAAACCAGACCTCAAATCACTCCACTTTCATTTTCATAAGTTATAATCAATAGAAGTTCTGGCTATATAAAATTACAGGTCAAAATTACCAAGTCAAAATTAATTTCTCTCAAAGATGGGAAAATAATAATTACTGATATTAGCAAAATTATCCGAGAACCAGACTCCTTAAGCATCACACAGCTTAGTAAATGCAATAAGAGGATATAAATTATATGACTGTACAACTTTCCTTAAAATCTTAAAACATCTTTAATTAAAAAAATAAATTAATAAAATTAAAGCTCTTGTTACACATACAGACACAATGTTATTTCCCTGAGATCAACCTGAAGGACACTACCAAAGAAAATCTATTATATTAATCAGTGATGTTTGGTATCAAATGGTGTTGTCTACCACTCACATAGGAGAAGCTGAAATTATAGAACATTAGAGAAATAAAACTTTTTTTTTTTTTCAAATTTATGCAGCAGTTAAAAATCAAATAAAAGTGATGACTACATCCTTTTCTGTCAATGTAAGAAATGTGTTTCATGGGAGAGGATATAGTGGGCTAGAGGTGTGACAAGATGCACACATGCATAATATCTGACCTCCAGCTGCTGATTAAGTAACTTCTCAGAAGTTTGTATTGCATTTAGGTATAATATGAAAACTTTAGCCATAAAGTTAAAAAACTCTTTAAGAGCAAAGATATGCATAAAATTCTTAGAAGAAGCTGATTTCTCACTACAGTATTTTACCAACCTCAGGCATCCACAGCATCATTTCAAACTCCTTAATGTATTCTTAATATAATATTTCTACAAATCACAAAGTTTTACAGAAAAAAATGTTTTTTCTATAATCCTATTTTGGAAGAAATGGGTTTTAAAAATAGGTAAAATACACAAAGCATTTAGCTATGCTTATCTAAAGAGCTGCTCTGTAAAAACAGGTGATATGATACATGAAGGATGAATCACCCCCAGCTGGTGCTGAATTTGCTCTACTGGGCAAAATCCTTTGCTCTACTGACTCTTCAGGGAACCTAATCAGATTAGAAGGTAACCCTGGGTGGTGAGCACTGCCTTCTGGGGCAATTTTTGAGCAAATAAAGCAACAAAAAGTATAACAATCAGGAGAAAATAAGAACTGGCTATGCTAAATTTAGGGAGTTTTCCCCCCATTGTCTAATTTGGTTGCTTAACCACATATATATATATATATATATATATATATTTACTGACAAAGAACAGTAGTATTACTTAGATCATCAAGTGACAGCTCTGAGATGGCTAATAGTTGCCATAAAATATTCACTGATTTTTTAAATTTTGAAGCAAATTTTTCCTGTGTCTCTTAAAGCACAGGCATGAGGATTGTTAATCCTTTAGAGGTAGCAGACAGAATCTGAAATCTTGCCAGCCTGGCTTGGCAATTACTTTTGCAGCCAGAAAGAAAACATGGACAGTCAGTTATTGTTGAACATATGAGACCTTGAAGAATTTCCAACTGCACAAGACTTTGATTTAAAACAATATGTAGGAAATAGCAGAGGGTTTTGAAGCAGTCTGGTGGGGCAGGAATGGTATTGATATGCCAATGCTGCTTTTAGCTACAAGTATCAATACAGTAAGAAATAGCTATTCCAAATTATGGAAGTGCTAGCAGATCCTAAGTATATTTATCCAACAAAGATGATGATGATGATGATGATGAAAGACTCAGACAACTTTGGTGAGTCTGTTTGCTTTAAAAGGCTTTTTAATTGAGCTATTCCCATAACTATGAGAAAAACAGCAAAAGAGACCTGAACATGAATCTCTCTACCACAGACAAGGTGTGCTCTGGAGTTTCTGAGCCATTCCCTTCCCTTTTGAGGGTAGATATTGCATAGGATAAGTAGTCAGAAACGTAAATGCTGCAAGGCACCTAAAATTCTCATTAAATTATCTTATACACTAACAAATATAATTTATTAAGAGAAAATTGTCCAGTTTTTAGTGACCTCAACAGACATAAGAACTCTGTGTTCATATGCTGTCTCCATCCAGCTTGGACTATGAGATAAAATTCATGTCTCCTGTTTTTTGCTAAAAAGAGTTTGGGGAGTGAGGGAGGAAATTAATGCAATTCTGAAGCCATTTTAAATTATATAAACCTGTTTGTTAAGCTGGATATCACCCATCTTAAAAAATGACTTGATTTCCCCCAGGGTACACAGGACATGTGAATCCTTCTCCTCATTCTGTCTGCCAGAGAATATGGAATATAACTCCATAATATCTTAACAAAACACACTCTTTTCTTTCATTTGCTTTAATCTAAAATGGTTCATAACTGAACACAACAATTTGTTCTTCAAGAAGTTGAAAATATTTCATTCAACTAAAAAAAAAATTATGATTGTCTGAAAATACCACAAAAATCAGTTTCATTTGCCACTTGCATCTGCACCAAAAAACTTCAAGACATTATACATACAAGTTTAGTCTTAGGCTTGCCTTAACATGGAATGGGAATTTTCTGAAGTCATTAACATTTTTGTGGACAGGAAAGCCATTTCTATCGAGCTAAAGAGGAATCATGAGAACATAATATAACTATTACATGTGACAACATGATTATGCAGATTGTCTGCAGATGTGAACCAGAAGAGCTCTAATGAATTCAGTGGGGTTCTGCTGATTTACATTAGCTGATGATCTCAATTTGCTGCATTTTGGATGAAAGATAGAAATGATTTGTCCTTTTTCTTTTTTCAGAGTTCCTAGAATACTTTCTGACATCTTCAGTCCACATATTCTGATTAAGTTCTCTCTTTGAATGTCAGACTACTTATCCCTGCAGTACTATCCAAAATAACTGCAGATAATGTTTAAATAGCAAGAGACTGTGCCATTGGTAAAGGAGAAATGCAACACCACTGTAAATTTTTGAGTAGACAGCAGTAGATAAAAATAAGAGCTAGGTTGAATCAAATCCAATTGGCTTCACTTGTACAAGTCCTCACGACACTGTAGGTTGTTGTATTCTATCTTTTAGCGATTCACTGATAATGAATTTGCTGACATTGCACTTCATCAGCAGCCATACTGCATATTGGTTATGTGGAGCTCAGGGGTGCTTCGAGTGTACTGCCATTATTGTGACTTTCTTGTCTTGCAAAAAACTTGTCAGGTGGGGGTGATGAAGAAATGGAATTCAGAATGAAGAATACTTACCTGAGATAGATTGCATTGTGGAGTTAGGCTTTCCTTAACAGTTCTTCTAGTGAACAAACTTGTTTTGCACTGTCTGAAAATTTCTGGCTGTGAGGAGTCTTATATCTAGACAACACTGCAAAATATGTTTCATATATTCAGTACTTAATATTTATGTGATGCTATGAACTCCAGGACAGGTCTTCAGTTTTTATGATTGTTCATTGCTTGATGTAAATGGAACCATTGCAACTCAATTTAAATTTTGCTTCGGTGGAAGGAAATTTGTCGTCAGTTTTTATCTAAAATTAGAAGAAATAGAAGGAGATGATAAAATTTTAAGAAGATGTGCCTTGAATGTAGTAATAGTTCTACAAAACCTATTATTCTGACTTTACTCTGAAATCCTTTTCAGGAAGGATTGATGCCGAAACAGCAGTCCTGGCAAGAAATATTTACTCCACTTTCTTGACTCTTGCACCTTCTCTTGTCATGCAAACTGATGCTTTCAAAATCAATATAGTTTTGAATGTATCTGTCTTCATGTTGTGAAGCAGCCTCTTCAGAGAGAAAGCAGAGAGTTCTGGAGGCACACAGCAGAGACATTTTCAACCATATGAATGTGACAAAAACTTTGTCAGTAAACAGTGTATAGGTGGCTTTATTCTGTCTTTTATAGCAAAGCAAAAGTACAGGTAGAGGGAAAATAATCTTTTTTCACAAGCAGGAAAACCTCTAGAGAATACATCAAGAGAGAAACTTCATGGAGTTTCTGTCTTCTTCATAAGAATTCTGTACAAGGGTTACGTTGGTTTTGTAAGTCTGCCTGGTCTCATTAAGACTGTCTGTGTTAAGTTCACCAGCACCAGCAAAGATCTGTTATTTGTAAAACCCACATGCTTTTATTTTCTGCACTTATGCAGTTTTCTATTTCTCTGCTTTTAACTTCTTTTAAGAACAATCAGATCAAAATTCTACAAGGAAGAAGTACTAAATCTTTATAGGAGCAGATGTTGCATATATGTTGACTGCATGAATTATCAGGTACATGGCTCTTAAAGAGAGTGGTGTGCTTGCTTTCAAACATTATGTGACTTAATAAAATGGTTTTTATATACTATCAGATGTGTGTGTTTGCAGTAGGGCTGTGCTGCATTACAGCTAAAAGGCCTGAATAATTCAGAGACCAAACTGGACTTGTTATTAAATTCTAGGAGTCAGAACATCTGCATTAAAGACAATGTAACTGTTAAGAGAGTGCTGCACTATCATACCTAACAGTGTGAGTTTGCTCATTGTGATTTACAAATTTTTTGTTAGCACTACAAATTCGGGTTTTTTTTGGGGACTCTGAGGTCAAATTCTATGCAGTAATTAATGGATACTACTGACTTCAGAGAGGTTCTGTCTTGGTGTTACCATCACTGTATGTTTCTTAATTAGAAAATATATTACTATAGAAAAAAATGGTATAATTTCTCATGTTTTCTATTACAAAAAACATTCTGTAGAGCTATAACTAAAGGTTTCCCATGAACCAAACAATTCATTAGGAAGGAAAATATAATAGAGTATATTGAAATGCTGAGTTCACTCATGCGGGAATTACTTAATCAGGAGAAAGGGTCATATAAATCTAAATCCTATGGAGTGCATTTGGAAAACATTTCAGGTTGAGTTCTTAATGTGAAAAAGGGAAGGTAAACCAACATTTTCCAACAATACCATACAGAGAATCCTCCACCAAAATCCTCGTGTCAGAAGTACCTGATAATGAAGACTACAGGAGAATGGCTTCTTGAGGTCTGTTTACAAACTGCTTCAGATATTAATCATTCTTTCATGGCACTATTTCAGATTTAAAAGGGATTTATTGCTAGCATTTGCTGGGTGACTATCAGAGAAGAACAATTCACTGCAGGAAGCAGAGAGATTATGTAAAAACCTATGGGCAGCTTGAGAAGAGTTTCACCTGCCCAGGAATCAACTTGAGCATGCAGAAGTTGGATGCTTATGTCTGAGCTAGGTATTATGTGTATATTAAATGGTCAATGGAGAGAAAAAAGATAAGTTCAGAAAGGGAATTCTTCTGACCTGACATGTTTGAATTATAAGCCACCTACTTCCCTCTTCAGACTACAAAGGGAAACTACTGTAACTCAGACTTTATGTGTTCAGCTATAGTCATTCACAGATGAGATGAGTTCCTCTTATTTAGACTGGAGGATTAAGTTACTGATTTATGGAACTAGGTGTCACATTTTTTTCCTTCCTTTTCCCCTGCTCTCATTCACACACTCACAAACCCCTCACAGTTTTGAATTAAGATATGAGGAGAGCTCCTGAGATCTTTGTTTCCATAGCCTTAGCCTAGGAAACAGCTTTTTAAATACATTTGTCTAACTATTTTTCAGTGCTCAAAAATGTTTGAAATACCCAATTCATATGAGATAAAGGGAAAACTGTAGAACTGAAGATGTGCAGGCACTCTGAACGTGATGATGTCTCATGGATCCTGCTGGAGCTGAGAGGCAGATACAGAAAATGCTCATTTTAGAGACTACATCATGTTGATGAAATGTAGAATTAGATTCAATACTTCAAAATACAGCTTTGCCATTGCCCTTGAGTGGGGCTGGATAAGTAATTTCCATTCCCCCATCACCACAGTAGAGAAGTTAAAATATTACTATTGAATTTTTTTTTTTTTTGCAAAGCTGTTTTGGGAATTTTCTAATTCTTACAATGTATTTGAACATGAAATATTATATAAAACTATTAAATAACACCTAGATATAAATTCAGTTATGGCTCACAGTTCAGCTGAAAAAAGGATTTCTTATTTTTTCTTCTCTTTATACAGTTGATGCCATTTTTTTATGCTTTTACTTGGAATTAAGGTTTTGAAGTACATGATTGCATAGGATTTATTAACATGTTTAATAATGGATATTTGATAGCCTTTTTTTCTGAGTTAATAGGGCATCTAAAGTGTTTAAATTTAGTAATACTCAAAGCCTCTGCCTATGGGGAAAGTGTAATTATGTGCAAAGAGGCTTTAAGGAATGGCTCACAACGCAAAAAAAAAATATTTTCGTACTACTAAACTTTCCCAAGCAGAGGAGACCAATATTTGTGTTACCTCATTTCAAAGTTCCTACAAGTTTTCCTGAGAAGCTTGGCATATGCCTAATAATTACTGTAAAACTGCAAGGAAGTCAGCCATTCCAATTTGCTTAGATAAAGTTTCTTTGAACTGCCTCCCAACACTGGGCTCCATTCACAGCACGTTTGGTTCTAACAGAGTTTCCACTGTCTGCTAGAGAGGGGCAGTTTGCATAAGTTTTATGAAGCACAGCATATGGAATTCCACATGCTGTTTGTTACAACCAGTGCATCAATTGCATGCACTCTAGCAAAAGACCTTTGTCCACAGTGATAAAAAGAGGTGTGTGTTTTCAACAAGATATTTTCAATCAGGGCAATTTCCTCCTGATTTTTTACCAATATTAACGATGTTTTAAGGTATTTTCTGAATTTTAGTGTATAGGTACGTTTTGCAGTCCAAGAACTTACCTGTTCTTGTAATATTCATATTCAAAAATTGGAAAAGTTAAGCAGCCTACTGCTGAAAATACCAAGTGGATTACTGCAGGTGTCTAGCAGGCACAAAACAAAACCCCAAAAAAACAAACCAAACCAAACCAAAATAAATCCAAAACTCAAACAAACAAACAACACCAAAAAAACTAACTACCTTTTTATTCCTGAAAGAGAAAAAGGTTTAGTTTTCAAAATTAATGGGAACTGAATGACAGTCAATGTTTAGAATTATAGCTGGATCAATTGCTTCATCAGTTGGAAAAATTTATATCTGTCTCTTTTTCATAAGAAACTAGGCCTAAGTTGTAAAATTAAATTAGCTTTTTAATATGAGACAGCATTTATTTTGTGCAAATTTAACCATATATACTTTCAACCAGATATATTTTATAGAGAATATTGCATATTTTTTAATATGCTAGCTCCTAAAAATAAAGTATGTTACATTTATGGCTGTTCAATAAAAAAAAAAAAAAAAAGTTAAAACAAGATAAACACTGTGCATATAAATATGCTTTTATTCCTGTTTCATATTGTGATTGGTTTTCATTTCTAAAAATGGTTTTCATTTGCTATTTGGAAGAAATAGCAAAATTCCAAAACCCAATTTGTGAACTGCATCTTTCCTGATTCTGAACAGAATCCAATCTGTTGAAGAGACTCCTGTGATAATGATAGATTGCCTCAGTACAAGATGAGATAACTTAGAGTTCTCTTCTATCAACCATGGGTAGAAGCAAAGGTAATTTTTTTTAATTGAAAAAAAAAATTGAGAAATATCAGAAAAACTACTAAACAATGAGATTTTGAAAAAATCTGCAAAAACCAGGAGCTTTTGCAGTGGTCTGCATTCAGCAATTTCTAGAAACCCCAGGTAAATATAAATTAATGCAGTGAAATAGGATTTTTAAAATATCCATTTTTGTTCTACTTTCTTACAGTGTATGGAACCACTTACTGCAGAAGGATATAGGAAGTACTGAGCTTTAACCAAGTGCTCTCCATTAAGTGCTTTTTGAACCTGTACTTGCTTCTAGGTTCTGTATTGGATGTGAAATGTAGCCTGGGCCCAGTTTTCTCCTCTGCCAGGGCCAGCACTGGGAACCAGCCCCGACCCCGTGGCTGAGGAGCTCTGTGCCAGCAAAGGAATTACTTCTAATGATAGGACCATACTTTTCTCAGACTTCAAGTTGAAACCACTTCTGAAATCACCATCACCTTTGTTAGTGTGTGGATACTCCTTATTTTTTTGCTTTGCTTATACAAGTTAAGGCAAAGTTGAACCCAAGCAGTTAATATTATTGTAAACTGGGGATAGCCTGAACTTTAGGACATTAAAAAAATAAGGGCATATGGCTTTTAGAAACACTGGATGCTTTATTATTCATTCTCTTCTTTAATATTTTAGTAAAGATTTTAAGCTGACTCAGATTTAGGAATTCTTACCGATATCAGATTGCAGCACAGTGAAAAGCAAAACAATTAATGGGTGTTATCCATTAAGAAGAATTCAAATAGCAACTGTTAACAATCTGTAACACCAGGGTAGCTGTGGGCTTTTCTCTGTGCCATAAAAGACCCTCAAAGTTACCGTAAAGCTTCATTCACTTTTAGTGTGATAGATTACACATGTGACGGTTTATTTTACAAGCAAAATCTGCATGTAAGCTCTAAAGTGCCTGGATGCTTGGATTGCAAGATGGAAAAATAAACAACTGCAATTTAGGGATCAAGCATTCCAATATTGCTCCTATTATATCATGTGATTTTATTTTCCTAAAAGCACTTCAGAGAAATATACTGCCAAGTTAGGACCTTTAATGTCTTCTGACCTAATTAGTGATATGTGGATATTCTATTTAGAAAAACCAGCATTAACATGTTGACTATAGAAAACATTTTCTGTAAAATCTCTCCTGAGTAATTTGAAAGCTTTAGATAAAAGTTTAACTATTGAAATCACCTGCCTAGTTAAATTATAAATTATTTTATTCTAATAAAAAAAATATAATAATTTTATATATTATTTCATTCTAATAACATTTTTTTTCTTCTGAAGGGTTATTATACACACTGAATTTTAGCCCAAAAGAGTTATTACAAATAAAAATAGGTATATTTTTAAAGTTTTTATATGTTTGGAAAGCACCCATGAAATTGAGTGCTATAGAGCTAACACTCTTTATCAGTTTCATACTGCATTGTACACTGATTGCAAAGCTCATGCAGTTCATTGTGATTCTCAATATTGAAAAGGTTTAATTAAATATATTGCAAATGAGTACTGTGCAATGGTATCATAAAGAAGTCTACAAAAGGTGCTTCTAAGTGTTTGATTTGTAAGTCAAACTAATTCTGAATTTAGGTACCTGAAGAAAGCTGAACTAAGCAAAGTCTGCAGTACTGGAGCAACTGGAATCTCTCAGTGATATATTCAAGTACACATATTTGCACCAGTTACCAACACTCACCCTACTCTCTTAGGCACTTCAGTTTTTGAAGCACTTTGTGAGTATTAACTTTTAGAAGGTTACATATTCAGAAATGCAAGAGATTATTTATGTAGAGATGGTTTAAAATTGTATTTCAAAAAAAATTTTTTTTTTCCAAAAAATCGTTCCAGGTGGTGCAAGATTTCTGACTTTAGAAGTGATTTGATTTTATAAATTTTAGTACCAATAACAAAAAATGGAAATATCAAGTTTTAGTTGAACAAAAAAAATTGGCATTTTTGCAACAAATTCAGCTGTTTAATCTAATTCACCCACTAAAATGCAGGAATGCCTAAACATTAAGAAAAAAAAAATAATATAATAAGTAAAAAAGGAAAAAAAAATACTTCTTTCTTCAACATTATTGTCTACTTGGCAAGGCAGTATTATGTGTATTTTCCTATAAGTACAGTATCTTTAATCACCACAGAGACTGTATGAAGAATGTTGTACACTTTCAACATAAGACTTTTATTACCTAAACACCCAAAATACCTGTCAAGAAAAAGCTATATATTGATTTTGAGGGAATAGTGCCATCTGCTGAGCCAGTGCTTTCCATTTCTGTGGAGTTCCCTAAATACAGATCTAACCTAGTGCACCGAACTTGAAAAATCTTCCACTCCTTAATCTTTGAATACTATTCTTATGTTAATTACTAGGGGCTTTTAAAAAATTATTTTTAATAAATTTATTCTACTAGCATCAAAATTAAAGGCTCAGCTGCTTGGATGTAGCCCATGGCCAGCAATGGGCTTTGCTCTCTAGCACAGGAGGCTCAGAGCCTCTGTGATATCACAAAGTGCTGGTGGAATAGCAATAATGACAAATACATGTCCAGGCTCTTATCTAAGGAAGGAAGTCCACTCTGTCCAGTTGAATTATACTGACAAACCTCAAGTTTTTTGTATGTAACTAAGCCAGGGAAATTGGTTTAGCTTAGCTGAACATAAAATGTATCCTATGCATAGCCATGATATTTAGGTCAATGTAATGTTTTGGTTTTTTACTAGGGTCTCAGGAGACAGCAGATGATCCAAGTAAAACAGGAATACAGAAGTTTTGTCTCATTTGAGAATATTTTGTTTCACAGCCATAATTATGTGCTTTGATGGGATCAAATAGCCTATGTCTTTGCTATAAGTTCAGTTAGGAAGCCCATAAATCAATAAAAAGGCATCAAGAGTAAATGGACTAGAAAACAAACATTTTTCTTAAAACAGACATTTTTTATCAAAACAATCAAAGCAAGATGTGATGGCAAAGAGAATCAGTCCATTATTCAGTTATCCCATCAATTTAGGAGAGAGACAAAGGCCCAATGTCAATGCAGCTGGGATTTACATCCTTAAAAAATTGTTGAGGCATTAGTAGTTAAAAGTTGCATTTTGATTTACACAGAAAGGAGATTTGAAAACCACCCCTTATATTTTGTGGACTGAATTTATTCTCCAAAATAATCATAANCACCACGAGCAGTTGATGTTTTGTCCCTGTTCGGTATTTGCCTCTCAACACACCAGGCGTCCCCGGAGTGGAGGGTGTCAGCTCCCGCGACCACTGCTAGGTGGTAAATGCACAGCGTGGAACAAACGAGGAGACGCTTGCTTCTATGTATACCACGGTTTATTGCAAGACGCAATGACACCGGATGGGGATAGAGAGCAAGCTCGAAGGCCAGTGGCTCACACAGATGACTCGACCAGCATGGTCTCACCAAGAGGCTCACCAGCAAAATGGCCCCCGAACCTTGGAGGTTCGGAGATATAAAGGAACTGGAATAGCCAATAGGGTAGAACAAGGAGGGAGGATCTGAGGGACAGGACGAATCAGCAGGGTTCAATGTAAGATTGACATTTGAGGGTACAAATGAGGATTTAGAACTAACAGAACTTGCTAGAAACAAGGAGTGGGGAAAACATGATTGACACGCAGTTGTTAGGCAACAGTGGGCGTGTTAGGGGCGTGTCATGTGGTGGATCAAACCATGTCGACATCCCAGGGGCGGAACGACTCTGGGGATGCGACACCACCCCTTATATTTTGTGGACTGAATTTATTCTCCAAAATAATCATAACTCTTAATAGAATATTTGTAAAACTTTTCTTTAAATATTTAGTAACAAATCTTGTAGAAAAACATATTTGAATATTCTTATTTTTCAATCTTCTCATATCTCCTTAAGTTCCTCTTCTGTACAGTCATTTTCCGTTAGTCTTTCTATTGCATTTACAGGAGAAAAAACTGAGAATAACTAACGAATTTAGGATATATCATTGTGTGAAATCCTGAGATTATTGAGTCAAAGATTTCTAGATCTCTAGTATTAATTCATAGTTTTGATATTTTGTTGATCCATCTATAAATGTGTTTCCAAATAAAACATAATCTGTGATTTATAACTGTGACATTTGAGTTATAATTTTCTTACGTTTTTTCAGAATAGAATAGAATGGAATGGAATGGAATGGAATGGAATGGAATGGAATGGAATAGAATAGAATAGAATAGAATAGAATAGAATAGAATAGAATAGAATAGAATAGAATAGAATAGAATAGAATAGAATAGAATAGAACAGAATAGAATAGAATAGAATAGAATAGAATAGAATACTGATCCCGATTTGCTTAATATATAAAATAAAACCCTGCATCCCTATTCATCAGAGTGAGGACTGAAACCTTCCCATGAGAAACAGAATTCCTTTTTAGAAAAATCTGGAAAATGTTTTCCGGGGGGGCATTGGGAACACAAGGGTAAATAAGAGTATTAAGTATTCTAGCATGAATAGTGTCTAGGTTGTGTTCCTCAAAGACCTGCATTTGACATTGGAGACAGGAGTCTATTATATGCTGAAATAAAACAGATTTTATTGCAGTCTTTACAAAAAAGTCAAGAAGTGTTCAAGGAAAGGGGATTTTATTAGCCACAAGTGGAAAAAAAAATCATCATAAGACAGTGTTCCCATTAGAAAGGGATGGCCCTGGTGGTATTTTTCAAATGCCAATGGCATGGCAAGTGAACACTACCCAGTAGACTCCTAAAGCTCATTCTGAAGTGTATTCTTAGGAAGTTGACAGTTTTTGGAATAATTTAAAACAGGTTAATGGTTCATTAAATTTCTCATACTTACTAAATACTCATAGTACTATAATGATATCCTTTACAGATTGTATCTAAAAAGAAACACCCCAAAAAATTTATAAAGCTGCTGGGTTTTATCATAGTACATTTACAATGGTTTAAGTCAAGATTTTTGTCAGCTCTGGTTGTGAACCAAAGAAGCAGGCACTTTATTTTTACTTGATCAGAGAGAAGATGAAAAGTAACAACATTGATCTACATTAGAATTTCTAAAGTTACATTGGTAGTATTGGTTAAACCACATTATACAAGTATTTCCACTGTGATTACATGAGTAGAAATTTGGGTTCTAATGCAGACCATTACATGCTTTTTTTCAATTGTATTTTCTATAACTATTGTATAGTATCTTCTGTTTCTAGATTTTTTTTTTTAATTTTGACCTCTTCATCTCAAAAAAAGACAAAGGAACATTAAAACTGTTGCAAGGAACAGATTGGAAATTAATTATAAAACAATAAACCCCAAGAAATTCAGTACAGAAGGAGAATTGGAATGCTGCCATTATGTGATGATCTTTACCCAGTCAACACATTATACATGTCCTGCTCTACTTAATGTAAAGGATCATGGTACAAATAAATGAGAAATTACATCTACATGAGTCACAACTGTGGCAATTTTTATCAACTACGAATCTGTCAGACATGTCCATTTTTAAAGGCATTAAATGAGTTATATTTTTTAGTACAATGGCAAAGAGGAAATTTAGTAAGACAGAAATTTCTTCCCTTTGCCATGTTCTCTTAACTGCCACTCATGAGCTGTTGTGCTCCATGCCAGAGAAGTGCTCCTTTCCAGACATGGAATGTTCCTGTTCCTGCAGGAGCTGGGTGGATTCGATTTGAGTTGGGTCACGTTGTTAAGATGGGTTCTGAGCAGGCAGCAAAGAGCAAAGTCCAGTCTTTATGAACGAGTTTCATTGCAGTCTGGCATGTCTGAGTAACACTTCCCTCAGTCCAATGGCAAGCTGACCATCTGTCCATAAAGGAGAAAGCTTTGATATGTATGAGCCACTCAGCCTGGAAACATTCTGCACATCAGTGTGAATTGCTCTTGGAAAACCCACCACGACAGTTTTATGAATGGAGTCCATTGTAAATTTTAGCTTTGAAATAGAATTTATGGACTATGCTTAATGCATAAAAGGGGAGTCAGCTGGGGCAGGTATCTTGGAAAATCTCTATGGTTCATGAATAGTGAGCTCCAACTTTTGCTTTGCACTTCAGAGAATGATTTTTTTCATTTGAAGAGATTTGTTCTCCTTTAGAGTGCTGGTGAAATAAAGTAAGGACTAAAAATACAATAAAAGAATAAAAGAGAACAAAAACCCATTAAAATAAAAGTTTCTGCATCAAAATATGCACAAGAAATTAAAGCAATAACAACAAAAATCAGTAGAATACGCTCCCTTACTTATAGAACAATTTTGATTTTCCAGGAAGCTTAAAGAGCTAGAAGTTTATATTGATGTATACAGGATACTACCATGCAACAGGCATTACTGTGTCCTCACAGTAAAAAAGAACCTAGGAATGAGGGTTTCCCGTGTTCATGGTTCAGATGGAGATTTGAAGACTGACACCTTTTGTGGATGGGTTTTCCTTTGAACTTTAAGGCTCACTAATATAATAAAACAAAAATTTATTTCTAGGAACAGCTGATTGATTGTTGTTAATGGAATCTTGAAGCTTTTCTCTACCTTAACTACTAATCCTCTGACTACTTAAGTTGTCTGATCCAACAGCTTTCATCATTTAACTACATATTTCTCAAGGGAGTTTCCACACTTTGTTAATTCTTTTTAATCTCTAAACCCTTCCATGTTTTTCAATTTCCTTTCCATTTCTTTCCAACTGGCCAAATGATCCCCTCCCTCTACTCAGATACTGTCACCCCAAACCACCAAGCCATTGTGTAATTGGTTATTCTCAGTATATCCTTTCTGTGTGGGCATTTTGCTTGTTTTTGCTGCCATCTGACTTGTGTTTTAGATTTTGTATTTACTAACAGACACAAGCTAAGAAGGGTGGTTTGGCAGAACCAAAAGAATTAGTTTTGACTAGTAGTGCTGCATTATAGATTTTCTTTTATGCAGTCTTTGATCTAATCCTTTGACATTATTTATTTTGCATTTATAGTAAAATGGTGGCTCAGCTAGACAGTCTGCATACCTGCAAGAGCTGACCAAAGTATGTCTGAGTTAGTCAGCTTAGTTTTCCCTCATTCTCTGGAAATACTGTTTCTTCACAAACTGCTTCACTTTGCTGCTCCTCACATTAACACGTCCATTCTGCGACCTACAACAGGTTAGCTTCTGCCAAATGACCAAAGGGGGCACTGAGCCATCCTCCCAGGGACATATCTGGAATACAATGAAGGGAAAAAGAAGTAATTTTTGTCCAATTTACGCTGAATCTTCTCTACTCTTAAACTAACTCCATAAAATATTGTTATGTTCCAGACTGTTTTAGTATGGAAGAGACATTGGTATTGAAGTAAAATTTTTCTGTATTTTCTCAAGTTAAATATGTTTACAATACACTGGGCTTCAATAATATTTCTTACATCAGAACCCTTCAATTCCTCAAGCCAATACTGCCTGCATCTTAGATTTCCCCTCAGCTGCACATTATCTTGATAACATGTCATAGTTCATTATAAATATAGACCCAGATTGTCTTTCTGAAGATGTTCACTCAATTGTCTCCAACTTTTACAGTAAATTGCTCTAATCTCAAACTCTAATAACACTCTTGGAAGCAGCAATGTGAAGAAAGCAGGGAAAAGTGTTTATTAAAAATGTAAATTATTTCACATATAAAACAAATTGTTAAAAGGAAACTAATTTTATCAACTGCATTAAAAAACAACAGTCATCTTTTACTTTGTCTTCCAGCAAATTATATGTTGAAAAAAAATTAATAAAAGAAACTAAGATAATTTATTTTCATTACATATGTAAGAGGATGCCTTATCTATTTCCCTACTGGTGGTTGGAAGGAATTCAAAACACTGAGGGCTGATACAGCATAAAAGCCTGAATATTGCACCTACCTGAATAATTCATTTTTTTCATCAACAATAAAGGGATGGAAGCTGGGCCAAGAATGATCAGCACCAGTCCCAAAATGAATATGCATCTCAGTGTCTGCTGGTATGAGATTCTGGAGTGGTTTCAGCATCTGGCTATATGGTAACTACTTGTGCTACTTAGTAAATTAAATTAGTAATTTAATTCAGCAAACAGACCTAAGAAAATAGTGAAGTTAAATCATTGCTGAATTTGAACCCTTTTGTCAAAATACAAACATTTGATTGAAACATTTGCATTAGGCAGGGGTTTTTGTGAGTGAATTAAGTGTAGGATTTCTTTCACTATTAACTCACCACCACACTGGAAAAAGCCAAAGAAATTCAGAACAAGTTTTCAGAATGTATGAGGAACATAGTTATGACCACTGATTTATTTTCCTAAATATATAATAGTTGGGGTTTTTCTTTTTTTGTAATCCAAAACATCTGAAGTAGTAAATTCCTTGCATAAATCTTAGAATTACCAATCTCTCAGCAGGTCAATGTCACTTGTTGAAAATGAGAGTGAATCATAGTGAGTAGCACCCTGACCTTCCAGCCAAGTACTAATTCACACAAAGCATCCTATCTTAAAATCCAATAAGAAACATAATTGGCAACTGAGCTTGTAGAATTACTTTTTGATTGCAAAGACCAAGGTCTGAAATTCAGTCTAAAGACAAGCTGCATTAGTTATAGCTGCTCCTTTGTTCCTGTATATTTCCCATCCTAGAAAAGGTATTCAGACAAATGACATGCTAGTCAACCCCTGTGGGAAGCTTCAACCAATAAATTCATGCTCAAATTTATCTTTTGTTTAAGATAAATTCATGTCTCTCTTTAAAGCCCTGACAGTACAGGTAAGCATCACCTTTAAATGATTGAGGGAATTACAAACAGGGTGATGGGTTTCTTTCAGTTTTAGAGATTGTCATCAAGGGTTGAAAGAGACTGTGAAAAAAGGTTTTGAATGTGAATAAGTTAAGGCAAACTTTCACCAGAAAGCACGTGGTTAGTTAATTTATTGGTCTTTTTGGATTTATCTGACCACAGGATAAGGTAGGACACACTTGAAAGAAATAAAAATAATCTTACTTCAGTAATTCTTTTAGCCTGAGAGCTCAAAGTATTCTCAGGATGTTTGTAGCCAGAACAAAGCTAGATACAAATGAAATTTGAAATGGTCTGGTTCAATCAAACAAACAGTACAGCTTCTGGAGGAACACTGTGATTCTCATGGCTCCTGAGCCAGTCGTATCTTAAGCTTGAATTGGACTCAAAAGGAGAATGGTGCTTGATAAGATAACCTATGATTAATAAGGCATTTAAGTGTGTGAAAATATTCCTAAATTCCGGTGTACCACCTTCCCATCAGATTGGCTTTGCCTTCTAAAAGCCTTTGGTGCAACAAGGGAATAAGGTCAAATAAACTAGACCAGTTTCTTAACTTTTCCAAAAGCTTATTTGAAAAGGAAAATAACTTTGCTTTAACATTTATAAAGCCATTAAAGTCAGGAAATAATTACCAAAAAATATAAATTGTTATATTATTCATATGGCTTTATCTACTGAAATAATGTTAGCTTTTCCTTCTCCTGCTTTGTAGTAGTGTAGTCTTTTCAACCTTATTCTGATCCTGGCATCATTTGGAATTTTAACTACTCCTTTTACTTTAATCATCAGGAATATAATCAGATTCCAGAATCACATGCTGCCTTATTCTACTGGAAATGTTAATATATTTCTTGATTGCTGTAAGTGATGAGACCTCACACAAAGTGAAAGCAGACTGAGGACAAATTACAGAAAAAGCTCCACAACTCTATCCCTTCTGCTTATCATGTGGTTTGGGCTGAACAGAGCACAGTGTGACTCTGTCTCATAAATAAGCTTATCCTAAGCTGGCAAATTCTGTACCTCTGAATACAAATAGATTGGTGGCAGCAACTTGGTTTCAAATAACTCTATTCAGATCCTTAGGCAAGTGTGAGTGCACCTTGGATTTTTGAGCTGGATATCTTAAACCTTCTCAGTAGATTTCCAACACTTTCTGGTCTCAGCCAGCATGGAGAGAGCCTCAGAGAATTTAACTTACAGATATGTGCATTAATCAGCTCAACCACCAGCATCTAAAGATCTGTAAAGTCTGCAGAATTACGCCATTCCCCAAAATTTTCTTTCCCTGTCCCTGCAAAAGTAATATTTAAACAAGCAGCAACTGTAATTTGCAACATAAATCAATAGTTAACCAAAAAGAGAGCTAAAATCTCCACTATTATTAAATGTTGATTAGACAAGCCTTGAGAAAACACTCTCCTGTTTGGCTTTTTTTCCTGTTGGGTTTTTCTCTTTCTCTTTTTTGTTTTTTAACATTTGAAAGTGGAAACTTTTGACAGTTGCAGTAATATTAGTAGACCTCAGTCCCCTTGATTTCCTATAAGAGGATTATTCATTCATCTATGACATATATTGCATACTGCTTTAAAAATTGCAATGGTTTGCTTGAGTATTTCCTAGTCTCTGTAATGTCCTTCAGAAAATAAATCATATAACCACTCAATCCCCAAGGTGCCTTCAAGATATTTGCTCCTTTAGCATGGTATGCACTGAAGTTAAGCTACTTTAACCATCAAGCTGCTGAAGGTTACACTTTCATGTGTTTAAGAAAACTTGTATCTAATTTATCTAAAAAAAACTTATCTCTTACTTCCAGTACTCTGGAGAAAATTAAAACTCAAAAAAATTGCAATCACAAATTTAAATCAAACACAGTTTTTGGTTTTTTTTTTTTTGAAAGGTGAAAACCACATTTTGGGGTGGTTAATCTGCACAGTAAATTTGTCTTATTGTCAATTGGTAAACACAGCTGGCTCTGTGGCAGGTCTCAACTGGCTTCAGTGTATTTCATCTAGAATGGTGATTTGAAATAAGAAGTTTTGCTTCTGACAATATCATATTATGTTTTTTGGGTTACAGAAGGAATGCAGGAATGTTTATATTTTGCCGGAAAAGGGGAAAATGTTCTGGAGAGGCCAGCAGGCACATGTGAGCAGATAATTCAATATGAGTTTTTTTAAATGTTGAAGCTCTATGTTGCAGGTCAGGAATACATATAAAAATAAACCAAAAGATGTGCTTTCATCTTGTCCCTTACCATGTTATGACACCTCATCTTTCAAGTGCCCAACAGCCTTTTGGACATTCTGTTTTCCTTTCCAAGGAATGGAGATAAACTGACTTTTATAAGTGTCCAAGAAATCTAAGAAACTTGCAGTGGTGGTTCAAGGTAATGTTTCTAATAATCTATTTTTTATTTTATATTGTGTATTTCAAAAGAAGATGTTTTTGAAAAGTCTGATTTAGACTTCTGTAGAAAAGTTTTCTGCTGTTGTTTTCTTTTGTTGGTTTGGGTTTTTTACTTCTTTGAAAACATGAAATTATTTATTATGTTATGAAATCTGATTACACTTTCACATATATATTGGGTCTGAGCCCTTACTTACACTGCTTGACATGGTTGAACACAGCAAAAGAAGCTCTGGATCTCTGTCCTTGTTGGCTTTGGTGATTCTGGGTTTCATTTCACGACCTTCTGCTCTGCTGTGTGACCTTCTGATCTTCTACTTCAAACTGTCAGAAAAAGGTTGTCCATGAATACACTTAATTTCATTAGATCTTGAATTTTGTCTCTGGGCAGTTCTCTCACCTTGGATGAAAACCACTCACTTAGGTAAATGGACTGTTTAAGGAGAGATATTATCACTAAATTGAAAGGAAGACATTGATTAATGCCTTTCGGTATAAAACTGCATTTGTCTACAAAGTCTTCCTTTTAATTTGTTACATTTTACTTCTTTCTCTGTAATTTATGGACTTGAAAGAGGAATAATAAACAAATATATCTTTAAGCTCCTATAGAAAGGAAAAAGATAAATCAGTTCAGGTGATCCAAACACGATTAAGTTATTTGTGGATTTTTTTATTTACTGTGTAATTGTTGATAATATTTCCATACTTGTTTCACTTGGAACCCCTACAACATCTGTCCAACCCACCATCTTCTTACATTTTGGAAACCATTCTGAGAAAATGTGTTAAAACTTTCATTCTTAAACCAAAAGTTAGATTTATACAAGTGTGTGAAACAACCCATTTGGGGAATCACACAATTTTGCCATAACCTTATATTTACATTGGGAAAAGAAACCTGACTTCCCTTCCTACATCACAGTTATACTGACTAGCACAGCTATAGATAGAAATGGTTCCTTTATCTGAGCAAACCTAGCACATGACAGCCAAATATAAAACTGGAATTAATCCTTCTGGCTCTCTGGGCTGGTTACTGACTGCCTTCACCAAACTCTTGGCTTCTGACCACTCTCACTCTTTTCCTAAATGCCTCAGTTAAAGCAATTTTATGTTGTTTTTCTTCTGATCAGTCCAGTGTTTAATTCTACCTAAAAAGTCTCCACATACAGGCCACATATAGCTGATAGTAGAAGAAAAGAAATCATGTAATATATGGGAAAATGGGAGAAAATTTTTCTCTCCTCACAGGAAAGTCAGAGACTTTGTCTCTGTCAGAGCATGTGTCTCTCTGAGTCAGAGCATGGGTCTCTATGCATGAGGTCTCATAAGCAAAAGCTTGGTTCTAAGCTGACCACAGTCTGATCCCTCCTTTTGCCTCTATCTCTGCTGTGGAAGCAAAGCTGAAATTCGGACAACCCATTTTTTTTCCTTTTCTATTTTAATTTTATTTAATTTTTTTTACCCACAAGTTGTTTTCCTGGTCCAGTCTCTGTCTATCTAGAAGTGCTTTGGCTCCTCACCCAGCCATACGAGTGCTCGTGCTGGCACAAGGGAGACAAAGGTGGGAATTTCCCTTTGGTTGACTTTGATTAACATAAGCCAGTTGTGATGCTGGAGCCATGGGAACTCTACTGGTGTGATGCCACAGTCAGGATTAAATCCTCCCAGTTTGGGCACCATTACAGAGAGTTCTGACTTCTGAGATATTCACTCCAGGACATCAAGTCTCCCTGAGCTCCTTCCTGGTATGACCAATGCTGCTGGTGTGGAGCCAACACAGTAAAGTGTCTGGTTTTGCCCTGCCCAGCTCTGTCTGGAGCCAGTCTGCCCTTCATCTGTTCTCATACTAACATATAAATTGTGTTTAGGAAAAAAAAAAAAAACCCCTAACCAAAAAGACCCCACAAAACCAAAAACAACAACAACAAAAACCCCAACAAATAAAATGCCCCACAAAACAAAACAAAATAAAAAAAAGGCTGAACAATCAATATGGTTTGGTATCCATAGTGTAGACAGGATTATATTATTGATTTGAGTAGTCACTTCGAGAAAACATCTGAAAAGCTATGTTTAGAATAAAAGTATTGGAAGCTCTGTCTGTAAGGCTGGAGATATACATGAGGGAAAATAGGGTGCTAAGAGAGGATGGGGTCTTACAGTTATTTTAGGTCCCTAGAAAAGTAATTTGTCTAGCGAAAATCCAGATGAATAAAGGAGAACATATAAACTCACCACAGTAAACTATTTTAGAAACTCACTTTGTTCTCATGATAAGTTGCAATAAAACTTATCCCAGATAAGATTTACAAAACTTTTACCTCAATCCAGAAAACACAGATTGTTTAAACATAAATTATTTAAAGTGCTTTAATTAAGATGAGTTTGAACATACTGTGTTGAGGGATAGTTTAAAAACAGCTTACACTTATATTTTAAAATGTCAGATAAAATAACATCTGGAGGAGGTAACGTCTGAAGAAAAATTTGAATGCATTTCTAAGTCAATATATGAGCATAAAATTTTAGTTCAATATATTCTGTAATAGACTAGCCAGGCTATATACACACATGTATTCCTATAAATATGTATATATTTAACCACTTATGCCATAAAACACATTTTAAAAATATATACAAGTCTCTAAAAATTTTGACAGTTAACTACAAACTGTATTATGTCAGCATAGAGCCTGAGGTCAGTTGGAACTCTCCAGTACTTTTTAAGTGAAAAAATCAGGTTCTTTCTGAGCTCCCAGCAGTTTTTAGCAACCATCAGAAAGAAATCTGGCATATTGTCCACAAGATTATAGATACAAGCAGGGGAAAGATAAGACCCCATTCTTGAAAGAATTCTTAAGACTTCTTCCACTCTCAGTAGCACTTAATAATAGCTAATACCAGCTCTTTGATTGCCAAAATATTTTAGCATCAATACTGGCAACTGTTTTGAAGGTCTCAAAAGGGACCTAGCCATCTATCTGGAGCTTTGTAAATCTAAATTTGATTCCCTTGATTTCTGGACTAGTTTTCACGTGAAAACTCAACTACATTCATAGTTCTCATCATTTTTGCCTTAGCTGCTTGATTTGAAATAAAATGTAGTGTAAATTCACCTAATAAAGAAATATATAAGGACTTGCTTACAGGCTGGTGACCTAGTGGGGCTCCACAGGGCTCCATCCCCAGCCCTGTTCTCTTCAATACCTTCATTAATGGCTTGGACACAGGACTCAAACGAATACTAAGGAAGGAAGTTTGTCAATGTCACTAAACTGGGGGGAGCTTTGGACTCCCTTGAGGGCAGAGAGGTCCTGCAGAGAGACATCAACCATATGAAGTTCAAATAAGGAAAATGCTGGATTCTGCACCTGGAATGAGGCAAGCCTAGATGTGTGTAAAGACCGAGGAACAAGAGGCTGGAGAGCAGCTGCAGAAAGGGACCTGGGGGTCCTGGTTGAAAATGAGCCAGCAGTGCCCTGGCAATCGAGGGTCAACCATATCCAGGGGGCATCAGGGCTAGGGAGGGGATTGTTCTGCTCTGCTCTGCTCTGCACTGAGGCAGCCTCACTTTGAGTCCTGGGGGCAATTTTGGGCACCACAATATAAAAAGACACTGAGCTATTGGGGAGTGTGCAAAGGAAGGCCACATTGATGATGATGAAGGGTCTGGAGGGGAATCCTAATAAGGAGAAGCTGAGGTCACTTGATTTGTTCAGTCTGGAAAAGAGAAGGCAGAAGGGAGACCTCATTGTGGTTTTCAATATCCTCATGAGGGGCAGTGGGGAAGCAGGTACTGATCTGTTCACTCTCATGACCAGAGACAGGACTCAAGGGAATGACAGGGAGCTGTCAGGGGAGGTTTAGTTTGGATATCAGGAAAAGGTTTTTTACCCAAGGGTGGTTGAGCACTGAACAGGCTCCTCAGTCACAGCACCAAGCCTGAAAGAGTTCAAGAAGCACTTGGACAATGCTCTCAGGCCCATGGTGTGGTTCTTGGGCAGGGCTCCATTCTGATGGATCCCTTCCAACTCAGCAGATTCTATGGTTCTATGGTTTTATGATTCTATGACTTGCACATCAGATTAGAGGAGATGTTTGACACAATTTTCACAGTTAAAGCCAGCTTAGACTGGGTGTTACCCAGTATACAATACTTGGACTAGCACAATATTTGGTGTTTCTCATCTGCACTAGAGCTGAACACACAAATCAGTGTTAAAAGTGAATTGAATCCATGGAATCAGATGAGATGATTTTTCCTCTCCCATGTGTGTGCTGCTGTATAATTGGTGCATGGAATCTCTCTCTGCTCTGTAGAGTACTCTTTTAGCTCTAATGCTTGTGCCTTGCCAGTTTCCCTTCTCTGGAAAAAGTGGTTTGTGATTACAACAGAGCTTTCACAGCATGGCACACAAACTCACTCATGGTGCATGGAAAGTCTCAGAAGATTGGGCATGGTAGTTTGAAGCAGCCAGGTAAATTTCTGGAACTAGGTATTTAGCACAAAAACCACCCGAAGAATATCACCATGAGGGTAGAAAAAATAATTTGTAAACTGAGGCAAAAGCTGGAACAATTTACTTTTCTAACTGTCCTTATTCTAATATATTCCTTAGCTTCTAGCACTGTGTTGATGTTTGAGGATCTATGCATCACAAGGTTGGTTTTATTGCTTCATTTTTTTTGTAATGGCCTATCATAATTACCTTTGCTGCCTTCTGACTGCCCTCAATCTGTCAGCCCAGCTCTGCCTCACTGTCAGGTGAGACACATTATCTGTGATGTGGCAAGCTCTGGAACATCTGCAGAGCAGTGACTAACAACACCATGAGTTTGTGCATGAATTTTTCAAGATACCCTCTTTTAGAAAAACCTAGTTCTAAGTTTGAAAAGAAAAAGGTTTGTGTCAAGAGGTGGTTGCTTTACATGTGGAAAAGCATTGACCAGCACAGCTAAAAGTAGCTCATGTACAGTTTAAGGTGTCCCTAGCCCAGCTCCTCTTGAAGGGGTGGCAGCCTCAGTTATAGGGTAACACACACTGAGCTCCTTCTCATTTGCTACGAGTGAAGTTTTTGCAGCAGTTTCTAGGCTCTGGCTTAAAACCTTCTAGATCTTTTTGAGCCTTATTCTGGGATCATCAAGGACCTTTCTTTGTTATAGAAACTGGAAGAACTTCTTTTAACTTTAAATGCATTATTATTTGTGGAAAGTATCTCATGTTGGCTTGTAAGTCATGCATTAATGTAATTTAGTGAATGTGGAATATTTGCATCATCTCCCTTTGAAAAGGCACTCATGGCAATTATGATGAAAACATTATCAGCTGCTTCTTTAAAATAGTCCATTTATTTGCACTGTAATTATCACAAATGCTGTTCAGCAGCACATCATGACAGTCTTTACTAAGGATACCTGTTGACATAATGAAAAATACAATTTTCTTGCTCTTTTCCCTTCCGTCTTATAGCATTTTCAATTGAAAGCTGTGGGGAAGAATAATTAAAAGGAAAAAGTTGGCCAAACAGTAGCAAAATATTTTCATGCAAAACTACTTTTATTGGTATCTAATATCAGGATGTTTATGGTGATAAAGGATTCTGTTGTTTCAGCATTCCAAGATCATGTAGGGAAGCAAATTTTTCCAAGACTGAGAAGCTAGATGTCACAGTTGCCATAGGTCATCCAAGCCCTGTGCCACAGTTTGCAGAACACATGTTAGTGATGCTCCAAAAATTCTTTAATGTGTTAACTGCAGGAGCAGACAGAAAGCACGGATATTGTGCAGAGCTTGGGTTATTTTCTGCTTATTTTGAATATGTAGTCTTTTTGCAGTCAAAAAACCTCACTAACCTTGTGTTTTCTAAAATATTTGACATTTATGTTTAGTTACACTTGAGGCTAAGTTTTTGGATGATTTTGAGAGGTTTGTTGTTAGGTTTTTTTCCCCGAGGACAAAGGGAAGTTTGTAAGACAGGTTTATTGACTGTCTAGAGTACTTTATATTCCAGTTTCTCTTGTCACCTACACAAGTAGTCACATATGTTTTTAGCTTGGTTTCAATGCTTTCAGCCAGACTGATGTCTGGATTTTTATTTCACAGAGTGTCTGGACTGCTGCTGAGAGGATTCAGAGCTCCACTGAGCATTCCCTACTTCCATACAGAGCACATACACAACACATGCTTCACACTCCTGTCAAGAATCAGAACTTCCCCACATTCTGCCATGCTGCATTTTTACTACTATTGCCATATCCTAAAGGATAAAGGATAAAGGGATGTTTTAATACCCTTTCTTATCTATCTGAGAAACTAGCTTTCTTCATGCCACAGCACTGACGTCTAGTTTGGAACATATGCTGTGATGGTATCATAAGAGTTAATTTTTACTGCATTACATCTCCTGGTTTTAATTGACAGCTCCTATAAATGATGCTTCTTCCATATCAGCTAGATACAAATTCAGAGACGTGGCTCACCTCAATACATTCTCCTGGACTAAATGCTCAGCAGTTGCTGGGTTTTTTTTCGTATATGTGTGTTGGGGGACTTGGCTTTTTTTCTTGTTTCTTTGATCATGTTTTTAAGTTGTTGTCTTTTTTGGCTTTCTCATTAGGCTTCATGTTGATGCTCTGCTCAGAAAATAATGCTGGCTAGCTTGTTTAAAACAAAAGTGTTCAACCAAAGACTGAAGCAAAAAATTGTAATTCTTTTGGGCAGCTACATAGTAAGCTTACTTTCTACTTTTACATAATAAAAGGTAAAGAAGAAATGTTTTTTGGCACATGCTGGATGAAGAGAGGTCAAAGGTAGGGTTATTTTGGCAGCATTGTCTATCTAAGCTTTAGATATGCAGCCCTTAGTGTTCTTGGGAATAGTTCTGCTTTATTCTTTCTGTAGCACCTTTAGTGCTGATATCAACTTTTTGGTGATGTAGGTGCATTTACCACTATAGACTTTACATTTACTCTGAAATTAAGTATTTTTGAATTCTGATCAACATAAATATTCCTGAGAGCACACACAGTGTGATCATAGATTATAGGAAACACAAACAAGAACATCTGTAACATCTTGGGGGTGATAGAAGCAAGAGACAAGCTTCAGTAAGGTTTTTGATAGGGTATCACAAAACAGCCCTGTAGTCAGATTATTGCCAAGAGGGATATGGACTAGATAGGTGAACTGCAGGGTAGGTGAAAACCAGCTTGTGTTGCTGGATTTGGGATTATGTCAATTTTTGAAATGTCTCACTTTAACTGTGCATAATTTCAAAGAGTGGAAGTACTTTAATATAAAGCAACAAGCTACTCTTTAAAATCTGAGTGGTGCTGAGCTACAAATAATGTTCCTAATGGGGTTGATACAGTGCCTATAATATTTAATTTATCCACTGAAAACCTGGAGAATGGGACAGGAAGAGAGCCTTATCTCCTTCACAAGTGGCACCCCATGGGTTAATGTTAAACCCCAGCAGGGAAGGGCAGCCCTTCAGAGGAAAGGGACCTCACCAAGCTAAACTGATGGACCCAGAGAAATGGCAGGAATTTCAACAAAAACACGTTTGAAGCCTATGATAGAGACCCAGGTAGAGACCTTGTTGAACCTCTGTCCTAAGAAAATTTCAAAACACCTTTTTATTTTTTAATCTAACCTTGAATTTAGCCCTCCTCCAAGAGGCTGGATTGGAAACCTCTGCAATTCTCTCCAAATAAATTTGTTTCTGTAAGTTTTCTGTAAGTCTTTGCTTAGAGAAAAAAACAAAACACTCCAATAAATTAAAAGAGCTTGCAAGGAAGTTAAGTGAAAAGTAGTTATAGAAATAGAACCAGCAGCACATTAAAGATTTGGGTAGAGATTACTCTTGTCCTTTTGGTAAATCAAACAATTAATGGTGTCTATTAATTGTTTGATTTGTCCTGTTGAAGCACTATGTATTAAGTGACTGTATATTAAGTTAGAATCAAGTTCCAGAGGAATTTTTTGTCTCTGTGACTATGTCAGTAGGGACAGTTGGGTGATCTGAGTTGCATTCTGATGTCTTAAATATTTTCTAATATTTTCTTGTGATATAGTTGTAGCTTTTGGTCTTTTACAATTGGTCTTGAGTTTGAAGGCATGGCTATGCAAATGTCCTTCTTGTAATCCCCCACTGCTATAGCTGTTATAACATTCTCATCTGCCACAGAGGTTTGGTTTCTGTTCCAGAGCTTTGCTCTCTGACTAAGTAATCCTGTGGTGTCTAACCACCAAGGACCACCCATGGTCCCTTCTGAGCTTTCCTATATCTGATATTTCTATAATTTCTAACTTTTTTTGTTTTGAGAGACATAAGAAAGTTCTTCTGTGGGTTCACTCAGGAGTGCACATCACAGACTAAAGCTTGCTTTATTTTGTATAAAATATAGGCTTTTCCCTTGTTCTTACTTTGTTATTTTTGGAAGTAAGGAGCATTCTCGTGCAGTGTGCCATTGTGTTGGCAGACACTGAGCTAACCATGTGAAGTGCTTCTGCATAGTGAGGGCTGAAGAATACCAGGCTAAGCTTTCAACTCTCTCCCTCACCCCTAAACAGAAAACAGCAGTGCTTTGTGAATGCTGTGAGCTGAGGGTTACATTGCTTCTTTGGGGAAGAAAAACTGGTGGAAATGGCCAAGTGACAGCTTGCCCTGCAGCACAGAGCCAATGCAAATAGCTTGAGACAATATTGCAGGGCAGAGTCAGTGATGCCTGGCAGTAACCTGCTAGTCTGGCAATCCAAAGCTACTGTAATAGCTTCAAGTTTCTTCCAGGTCACAAGCTAAAGGATTTTTAGAGCTACTTCAGGTTTTATAAAAGGAAATAAATTGCACAAGTATGTTGTTCCAGTGCAAACACTCATGCTGAGCCTTCCTTCCCAGTAGGTAATTGCTGCAAGAACAAGTACAGATTTGGAACATCAGTATCTACTTTCCTAAAACTGAGTTTGGACACATATAGAGGGAGAAATACACACAAGAGGGAGGGTGGATTATATTGCTGTTTTTATAACTGTCATAATTCACGCTTATCTAATTTTTCTCCAGTCAAGGTATCTTGCATGAAATTCCCCTTTTCTGTATTCTCTGAGCTGACTAAAATAGTTAAGGAGATGAATATGTTCAAAGAACTTTGTCCCAAATGAGTATGTATGAAAAGGCAAGCAGATGTTAGAGGGAATATGATCAAGGGAGTTTTTGGTTCTGCTATCACTGCTGCAATAGAGAAGCAGCCTTAATATAAATGGCACATGTATTTAAACACATATATATGGATTTATATGAATTTTAAATATATATGTTGACATATGAAAGGGCACACACATGAGAATTGTGACCCTCAGTTGTGGAAAAATATATAAGCAAAATTAAATAACCTGTCTTTTACAGTAAAATTTCTGCTTACTACTGCCTAGCATGGTGACAGATATTTCCCTAATTCCCTGTGATTTCACAGAATGATCAAATGCAAAGGTGACCATTAGAGCTAAAAGAGTTTCTGGACCTGAAACTATGCTGCCATAAATATCCCCAGGATGGCAACATTTTATAAGTAAAGAGACATAATTCATGCTGCCAGTAGATTCTTATGATTTACATGATGTGTTCAGAAATTTCAAAACAAATCTCAAATGATTTTACAGTGTTTTGGACCAAAGAGACTATTATAACATCATTAAAAAATAGCCATTAATAAGTGTGATTCTGTTGGCCAAAAGCATACAATTTAAGCTCTGTGACAGACATTGAAGTTGGAACTAATTGCCCAATGTTTCTTTTGCAGTGACTGGAAAGAAGCAGAAGAAAAACCCAAGTCATCATCCAAATATGGGAGTCAAAGATAAATCAGCCTAAGTTGTTTCCTACAGGTATGAATTTCTCTTCACTGACTGTGAAAGGAGCATAGGGAAATCAGCTCACATGTGGACATATACCTTGCAAATCAAATGGCAAGAATTACACCTGAATGCATGCAGCCTCAGTTAACCTCCACTGGATTTTGAGTATAGTAACTCCAAAATCAAGTAGGACACCATGAACACATTTGCAATTTCAGTTAAGTCACCATGAGCCTCTCACTCCTGTCATTGACTGTGTATATCTGAAAGCAGAGAAGATACAGCAAGTTTTCAATACAAGCACTCACCTCACTCTTACTTCTTCTCCTCCTCTATAATTGCAGATATTTCTCATTAATTATCCTCTCTAGTTTTCCTTGTCTTTGAGGGACCTTGGTCTTTCCAGTCTTCTGAGATGAGCATCCATTTTCTTGCCTACTTTTTCCTTATTATTTATTTTCAGTAGTCTTTGGTTAAGTTGTGAACTTGACAGTGTTGAGTTCGTGATTGGACCTGATGATCTTATAAATCTTTTCCAACCTTAATGATCCTATGATTTTTTGTCTCTATTTTTTTGTATATTTTTTTCTCCTCAAATAGAAATTGAGCTGCATACTCTGAATGTACAAATTGTAGTTATTGTTCCTCTTTTCATTTGATCCTGTTTTTTTCCAATTAATGTGTTCCATGCTACCTTTCCTCAATCATAGTGGCAGTCAGGGTGATGATCTGCCTGCTCTTAGCCATAGTCACTTGCACACCAGATCACCTCATCTGGCCAAGTCAGTGCTGTCATGTTCCTCCCATACAACAAAACTAGGATATCTTCCTTTCTTATCCATGTTCAGCCAAAGGTTTTGGCCCAGCTTTCATTATCTTGCACTTCTACTATAAATATCCTTCGTTGGGCTTGGCCAAAGGTAGTCCTACACACCAAACCTGCTGTGAGAGCTCCTGCACTGCCACATCCATTTTGCAGTACTTGTCACATACCTGTTGTGTTATTTCCCTCAAAATACTTTCTTAAGCATTTTTCCACAACAGAGAAAAAACAGCAGATTCTAAATAAGTAACTTGCTCTGGTTAGGATTTCATCACGACTTTCTCACAGTCCTTGATTTTTATGACTGCATTTATTGTTTCTGATACTGGATTCAAATCAGAATTCTCCTGATACAGAGAAACATTTATGGTGCTCTTTCTTACTGCAATGCAAAAGGGCTTGGTCCGTGAATCAGTCTACAGTAGTCTATTGAGAAAAAAAAAAAAACAACCCAAAATTTAAAATGTATTTGTAATGCAGTTGTGCTGTTCATGTGTTTTAGCATCATTCTTGTCCAATACTAAACTAATATTTGTGTGTGAGTTGCCCAGTAAAGATTTCAGCATGAGAGGAATGTAATCAGACTGTGTGTCTCTA
The DNA here is from genome assembly GCA_013396995.1 of Dicaeum eximium. Classification (NCBI taxonomy): domain Eukaryota; kingdom Metazoa; phylum Chordata; class Aves; order Passeriformes; family Dicaeidae; genus Dicaeum; species Dicaeum eximium. The sequence goes on along the minus strand of VWZP01005668.1, from coordinate 1,254,341 downwards.
GATCCATCCTGTCATGAGTAAAAGTTTTATTAACACCAATGGCTGGATGATGCAGAAGGTAATATGACTAATATAAAAAACTGTTTGCTAGAATGTATTATCGAATGTAGGACATTCTCTAAGATTTATCACCACAATGCACTGTTGTCACTGTCATCTCCAAATATTTTTCTGGCATTTCTACAAAATACATGTTCTGTGACTCTGATCCCTGCATGCTACTGCTGTTTAGACACCTAATAAGTCAATAGGAGTTGAGATAAATACCAAGGGACTCTCAGTGGCTGTGTTTGGCTGGAATTGCATTGAGGTCTACGAAACTTTAGTTTTCACTCACTATGGATCTACCAGACAGTCTGCAAAAACCAAGAGTTTAATGCTGGCTCCTTCACAAATGTAGCAGTTCAAACAGAGTCTGGCAGTGGATTAATAATGTGACTCATGGATGTGACAGTCACTGGGACCTTGCTATAGTCATAACCAGACTGGAATGTGAGAACTGTAAATCATAAAATGCTCTGAAAATACATGAAACCTTACTGACCCGATGATAGAAAAACAGTTTAAACTTGTGACATCCCCCTTGCTTCTTTTATCAGGTTTATAAGATTTAAAGGGAAAGTTCAGGGTGAGAAGAAACTGGTGATGAGATGGGCTTTTATTTTTGCTATGTGTAGACAATAATTTTAAGTGTATGTTGTTCATAAATCTTATTCAAATCTGTATGGTTTCATATATTCATAATAAAATTCACAAGGTTTAAGAACTGTTGTACCCAGAGGGATCATAAAGTACATACAGTTTTTTCACATAAAAATAGAATAAATCTCCAAGCTGGATTTTATCCAGTTTGTTTTTCTTTCACTGTGTTTTATTTTTTGAGAGCTCAACACGCTTTAATTTTTATGAGAACTTACAGTCTATTGATACAAAAAGACACACAGTTCACTGCATGATAATAATTGGTGCAAGCTAGCATGCAGTGAGATGATGTGTTCCAAGTGAGGAAAACTGTAAAACATTAAAATAGTTCTTTAGATAGCACAGTAACCTCCTTATCAGTGTTTGGCATTGATTATGTGTTTCTTAATTCTGTGTTTTCTGTGTGTCCCTTCACTTTTCACAATATCTGCATATGTTTAAGATGGATTTTTCTTCATGGAGTCCCTTTCCAACAATGGTGTTCTCTAAGTGAAAATAGATTTTCCTAACAACTCATTTTTTGTGACTAAATATCCCACCCAAATCATCCTGGGTGTGCTTGCTTCAAGCTGAGTAATTCAGCTCTGAGCAATGGCTGTACCAGTCCAAGAGCAGATCCACCCAAACTTTCTTAAGCTCAGATCTTCTGCCTGGTCTTTCAGGTGCAGGGGGAAGGCACCACCAATTTATGACAATAGTAGCAATAGTTATTTTCTTTTCTAACATCAGTCAGAATAGTTAATCTGCTTGCAATCAAAGTGTTTTTAAATGTTTGCTACATTTCTGGATGCACAGAGAACTGCCATTAGAAAAAAGTATCTCTTAAAAGATTTCCCAACTGCAAAAGCTACTTGGGAATTAGATCACTTGATTCTGTCAATAATAAAAACTTATCCCAGACTTGATGATCTACCTGGATTTGAGGGCTGAGAAAAAGATTCTCTGGTATCTTAAAGATAACTATGGAAGCAAATTCCTATCAGATTTAGTCATAGAAAAGCTCCATGGGGAAAGAGGGCTCAAGACACATATCTGCTTAGAACAAGAGATCCTGTTATTTCTAAAATTCAATGACTTACAAATCCCTCAGTGTTTCAGCTAGGGAAAAAACCCCAAAAACACTCATATCAATCTCTCTATTACACATAAAATTTTTGAAAAGTAGCAATAATTATTTGCATGGTTTTAGCTTTCAAATGATCTCATCCATTTATCTCTGTACAGTGACCATAATTTCTTTATTATGAGAGGATACAACCTTGGTTCTTAAAATACCAATTTAATTTTAAACTGTAAGCTAACTAAGTATTTTCTTTACTGTGAAGGTGGTGATACACTGAAACAAGTTGCCCAGAGAAGCTGAGGATGATGCCACCTCTTTTAGTGTTCAAGTCCACATTTGATAGGGCTTTGAGCAACCTGGTCTAGTGGAAAGTCTCCCTGCCCATGTCAGCAGGGTTAGAATGAAATGATTTTTAAGCTCTCTTCCAACACAAAATATTTTATGATTCTATGGTTAACCTGCCATTTGGAAGCAGTAGGTTAAATTTGAGCTAAATATAAGTTTGAATGGCAAGTTTACATTTGCCTAAGCAATTTGTTAAAATAAAAATAATTTTCAATATCAAAGGGAATGAGGATGAAGCCTGAAGGGGATAAGCTGTGTCTATTGCTTAGGCAATGTGTTACAAAGTTTACCATCACCTATCCTCTGTAAGTTTACTTGCACTGAGTGCTACAAAACTTCTCCAAAATGAGCTCACCCTAAAGTTTTTAGTGACGAGGAGACACCATAAGGAGATTGAATTTATGTTTGATTTTCTAACACAGGAGAAATGAATGTTTCCAAAACAGTTTGGCCTCAGAAGCTGCAGTTGACCAAGCTACTGATGTGATTTTATCACACTGAGTTGTGGGTAAATAGTGTCTGCCCTGGGCTCTTTGTACAGAGCCAGGAAGCAAGATAAGCACATTCAGGAGCAGCAGGTTTTATAAAGCCTGATTCCCTGTGAGTTTCATACAGTTCTGTCCTGTGTGGTTTATGAAGTATCTAACAATAACATAAGTGACTTCTCTGGAGGTATTTTTATTCTTCAGCTGGGAGTAGTTTTCTTGGTATTCCTCCTCTACTCAGCTACCAAGGTTTTAATGATACTTTGGTATCCTGTCAGCTACAAGTAAAACTGGGTAGTAAGATGCAAAATTCTTTGGAAGTAATGTGGAGATAAAGGTGGATAAAGAATAAAATTGCTATGAGGTACACTTTTAAGACAAGCACTTGCTCAGATACCCTAACCCTCCTGCCCCGTGTTTCCTCACAGAGGATAGGTACACTGCTAAAGCATTATTTAAAACTTGTGCTTATTCTGTGGGACATTTCAATTTTGATCAGCCTACTCCACATAAGAACTAATTACTAGGAATAAAAAATAATCCATAGGTAATAATGATTAAAGAGATTAATTTTTAATACTGATTTCAAGCCAGTCCAGAGCAGAGGTCTTGATACCCGCTTTATCATCATTTTCAAGAAACCTTTGTGTTGTTAAGTATCTGGATCTATGCACAAAATGAAATATATCAAGACTAAATCTGTTACTCATGTCTGTATATTGGCAGTGGAATTATAAAATGTAAGCACATACAATCTGAGGAATTTATGTGAATATGAAAATATAGAAATAGAATAGTCTTCTTTTTTGGGACCTCAGATATTCAAGGAATACAGGAATTTCAACATTCTTTATTGAAGTCCAAACAGATACTGATTTGTGAGAGAGGCATTCATTTATTTCAGTGAGGTCTAGGAAACTATCTTAAGGCACTCTGAAATAAACTTTGATTACTTTCTTCTCTGAGAGAATTTAACCTACAGCTGATTGATAACAGGAGAGGCTGCAGGAGTCTATGGGGTCAGATTTCATGATTGTGTTTGGAGAGTTCTGATTCCCTCATCACAATAATCTGTTTTGGCTTAGTGTTGACAAGCAGCATCATCTTGATTGTCACCAAAGCTGTTGTGCAGTTCTCAAGCCTGGGAAGAGAAAAGAGTAGTGTTTTAAAATGTATACAGTAATCATTTCTATTGGAAGGTTAATGGCCTCTTCATTTGTTTTCACAAAATAAATACCAAGTTTCTTCCATTTCCAGTCTGCTCACTCAATCACATTCTAGCTAAAACACTGCAAAATTAGTTTCATGTGAGTGGAGTACCTCTAGGGGATTAATTGCTCAAAACAGATGTAGAAGGTCTCCCCAGCCTGACTTGTTGTTGCTGTTCTGCATCAAAATCCTGTCAAGAGGAGCTGGCTGAGGCTGCCCTTTGCAGGGGATGCTCAGCTCAGCCTTTAGGCCCTGTGCATGTTGGAGGAATGGCAGGAGACAGACAATGTCTGAAGAGAAATTTGACTGGTTTTTCATACTCCAGCAAATACCTGGATGATCCCAGAACTGTCACCTTTCAGCTTCCTTAAGGCTACAATTTATCCTTTGGCCTTGTTGACATCAGTGGGATACAAGTACATGGTGGAAAATAAAAATATTACCTTTTTTTTTTTTTTTCCTAGACTGAAGGAAAGGGAAAGTCACAGATTATATGTAAGTACTTGTGACACTTGAGAGCCAGATAAAATACTTAATAACTCACTTCTTCCCACCTTCTTTCCCATGCTCTGTCCTTTCCTGAAACCACTATTAGGAAACAGATACACACTATAAGATTTTGTGCTATAGCTGAGTCTCTGCTGAGAGTTGGGAGGTGAAAGAGGGAGCAGCAAAATCAGTTCTTTCTTAATTAAATAGTTAATTTAGGACAGAGCTTAATACAGTTTTACAGCTTTTTCCTCTGTTGGAATAAAACACCATTTCAAGAGGGACATTTCAAAAGAATTTTCTTCAGGTTTTTTTCTTTTTTTTTTCTTTTAATGAATCCAAAATCAGATGTTTTCAAAGCCTTGTTCATAACCTTAATTAAACACGTTCCTAAACATTTCTTTACCCAATGTGCCATGCCAAGTATAAATGTGTTACATCACTGGATTGGCTTGGGAAGCAAGAATACATTTCTATAAGAACACTTGACTAAGAAGGTTCCTCCAAAGAATTTTAGCATCTTTCTTTTGTTCATTTTTAGGTCTTTGGTTTGTTATGTTTTTTTAATCTTATTCTTTGAGTGATAGCCTTCACAGTGCTTGTCAATAAATTTGCAAAGTGATTTGGGAAACACCCTAAATAGAAATGATTTTGTATCTCACAATAATCCTTTAGATATTAGTGATCATGAGGGCATTAACAATTTAGGCCCTGTCTTTAAAAAAAAATTGTCTGCTAGTTTAACAATTTAAAACTAGTTCAAAACAAAAGACCCTAGCTTATCCCATTAGTTGCAGCTGAATGTCTCAGTGATGCAAATAATTATATGTAATTTTAATTTATATTGTTATGTGCCATCTCCATCCTTGCTCTTTAATGGCCCAGTCCTTATAAATTAGCCCTAATAGGCTTTGATAAATTCAATTAATATTTCTCCTTAGTGTGCAACATATTTCATTTCTTTTCCATATAAGCAGCAAATCATTGTTTCACCGACTCTGTGTAACAGAACATGTCTTAGATTATCTCCCTACCAAATTTAAAAGAGTTTGTAATTTATACATATCCCAAGAAAAGCTAAAGCTGTTATAATTAACACTAAACTAAAGAATATTGGAAGGGCTTTGAAAAGTCCCCTTTTCAGGTTTAAACCAATTTTTTTTATGTGAAAGATTAAAAGGAAACCTCTCTGAAAGAAATTACTATTGTGCATCCTTTGCATCTTTTCTAAAGCATCTGGGATTTATCAGTAAAGCCAGAAAATTAGAACAGCACAGCTTTTCTGTAACATTTCAATTGCTATTTCTAGATGAGCAGAAGACCTTACCACTGTCACTCACACAGAGAGTTTTGGGTTTTTTTTTCTTACTTATTTGGACTGCTCTTTAGTGTTTAGGAGCTCTAGCTCCTGGGGAGAAATAAAAATCAAAAAGAAAAGAGTTTCTTTTTATCAAAAGTTATGGCATCCCACTCAGACACCTAATGTCTCAAAATAATAATTTAAACAAATCTAGGACTGTGTAGCCAGTCCTAATGCTAGTTTGGCCCTTTTCTTGTAAGCACAGATGTTGGACTTCAGCTTCTGTGTAGTCTGAGAGAAGCTGCAGGTCATGGCATGATATCTACAGCAGAATTAAGAAGTCAGTTAGCAGGCATGAGAATAAAGCACTCTCTTGAAAATTTCTGTACAGCGGATGTGAGTGCTAGAAAAAGTGCCAGCTGAAGACATTTCTTACCTCATTAAATGATATTTTGTATCATTATTATTATTTTTTAGTGCACTGCAGCGTGACTTTTCTTCTACTTCCTTCACCCATCTGTTTTTCATATAAAAGAGATCCACTATCTAATGCACTAAGTTTAGTTTTACAGGAGTTTGGAGAGGTTTTTAGCTGTGCTAATCCTTCTTGTTCGTGTCTATCCAGTTTTTGTTCGGATCTCGTTATCTTCTAATTTACTTTTTTAAAGGAAAACTCATGAAAATGACTGGGTTTGACCTGTAAAATATTTTCAGCACTTTTTATGGTAGCTCCAGCTATATGCTGGTGTATTTTGCAGGTGACCAGCTGGCTCTGTTATACATGGGATATTTGAAAGATGCCCTCTGCCAGGACCAGAAGTAGCAGTCCTCATTTCATGTGTATACATTTACACGAGGATTTGGAGTTCTTCCTGCACTTCGTGCGTGCTTCAGACACTGTTTCAGTCACCTTCTGCAAAATAAATATCACTGCTCTTTGTGTTACCTCTGAGCTCCAGGCTAGAGTTTGTACCACTAGAGACATGTCTTTAAAAATACAAAGTGAAATGGCTGTGGCTGGGGCCTGTACTCCTTAAATGAGACAGCAGCAGTGTGTAAGGGAAGAGAGAAAAAAGCTGATTTGCCCCTTGTGACTCCACAGGTTTGTGAAAGACAAATGCCACCACCCAGACCAAGAAGCCTGTACTTCATGAAATTTATTAACATGGCCCTTGCTTTCTCTGTACATGATTAATAATTAGGGGTTAGAATATACCCCACTTTTAGTCAGTCAAATATTACTCATTCAGCTCCAGTCACCAGGCTTGCAGTCACTAAGGAGATGCAGTGTAATATAGTGGTAGGAGTTCAAATTTAGTGATACACAAAAAGAAATAAACAGGGGAAAACAAATATAAGGACACTACCTACTGATGTTTTTGTATTCTGCAAGAAAAGCCTAACAAACCAGGCCATTAAACTTTTCAAACAAAGCATTCATATCAGCTCAGGCTTTTGGCTCCAATCTATTCTTAGCTTTTCCACATAATTCCTCTTGCACAATAAAATAAAAATAGTAACAATTTTAAACAGAGTGTATTCTGGTAAGAGGCAGTTTATTAAGCAGATTTACTGCTGAGGGACAGTATACTTTTTTAATCTTTATCTTCCTGGAGAAAACTAACCAGATTTTTTTTTTCTAGGACAAACCAAGTCTTTTTTGAATGTGCCACAGCTTTGATTATTTTGTTTTATTGAGGACATGGACTGTAGAAGAAATCCAGCAGGTTTTAAATTATACCTTGCATATTTTATTCCTAGGCAAACACTAGTCAATACTAAAATAGAAAAGATTTAACGTACACACATTTCCTTGGCAATTCTGGGGGTTAAGAACTGTCTACATTTCCTGGCAGTCTTAAGACAGAAAAGCTTCTATTATTCTCCTAAAAGGACATGTCTTAAAACGCTGACAAAATTATGGGTTGAAATGATACAACCCATGTTATGCAGGAGTTTGGACTAGACAAGAACACTCCTTTGCTTCCCACCTTAAATAACACATATTTGAGGCAAATATGGCTTACATTACACAAACTCTGCTCACAGCAGAAAGATTATGAAGCTCAAAGATTGAGCTATACTGGAGAAAATGCAATGATACAGTCAGGGCAATGTCTCCTACATCTGCATGAGGACAGCAGTTCAGTCGGTGTTCTTGCATGAACACAAATATGAAAGCTACCACAGACTGATGGTGTACACCAGAAGTTAAAAATTAAAGATGTGCTCAGCAAAAAATACCAGAAACAAGGTTTTGAGATCACACTTCACCTGTGAGGGGCAAAGCTGCAGAACTGACCTGTGGGACCAGTGTGGGTGTGGGAGTGCAGTGTCACAGTGTCACAATGAGCACTGTCACATCACGAGGGTGGGAGATCTCAGATGCAGCACCCCAGGGACAGAGTTTCTCTCCTGTTCCTGGGAGCTTCTGGATGACAGCAATGCCCACAGGACAGAGCAGGCATGCTCTGGGAGGCACAGAGATCCTTCCACCTCTGAGGGATGTACACAAGGAAAGGAGCACTGTTGGAATCCAGGGCACAGAGAATGTTTCTATGCCTGTTTTAAGAAACTCTGACCCTCAGCAGAACACTGCTTTTAACCTTCATCCCTGGAAAAAATTGCCAAGACTTTGGGATGAGTTGGAGCATGCAGGTAGTAGTATGTAATAGTGGTAGTTTATCACAGAGTGAAGAATTTAGGGTTTTAGGATTTTAATATGACACTGAATAGGAGACAAGATGGAGGATTTTGGGTGTTGTCCCTTCTTCCTTCTTGTCCCTCTTCAGCTCCATTTTCTGTAGCACTGGTGGCACAAAGTTATTGGTTAAAGAAAGCAGTAATGTGGAAGTTATGTGTATAGATTACTAGAAGTTATTGGTAGAAAAGTAAAAACAAAGTACATGTTAGAATGTAATTGGGTTCAACAGCTTTAAAAGGCCTTGGTTTGGGTGTTTGGGGTCCATTTTGTGCCTTGCTTCTCGCATGCTGAGTCTGGTGTGCAGACGGTGCTGAACTCAAGATAAGATAAGAATAAACAAAACCCTGAAGACCAAGAGAAAGAGAGTCCTGCAGGTTCTTCATCCTTGGAAAAGAACTCAGCAGGGGAACCCCCTCCTAAGGGCCCAGGGGGTTGGGTTCCCACTCTTGCTGGGACCACCAAAAAACCCAGCAGAGCACAAGCTGCCACTGGTTTCTAGCATAATACTGACATGAAACAAACCTGGCCTTATTTACCTGTAGTAAATGATCACTACTACAAGCACCAGCTTGGATGATGAATTTAACACTCCACTTGTGGAAAGTGCCTGGAGGAATATCACCATACATATACAAACCCTAAATTATTTAGTGCTGTTTTTAACAAAGATTCTTTCTTTGAGTTATCCTGGTGTAGAGGTGACATTACTACAGTAGTTGGAGTAAGTGTAGACAGTTATTTCTGTAAAGAAAAATAGCTGCATTAGACCTCGTGCAGACTGAGTATATGAAACTCAGATTAAAAAAAATAAAATAAAATTTATGAACAACTTTAATCTTAAATGTCATATATACCCATAGCAAAATATACCATGTCATTGCCCTAAGTTTCCTTTAAATCTTATAATTATGACAAAAGAAGGGACACAATTTTAAACTGGAGCAGAAAAGGTGGAAACCCATGACAGCTGAGCTCACCTGAATGCTTGGTATCTTCTTCAGGCTGCACTGAGAAGCCAAGAGCCTGCAGCAGGACTTGCTGTGTGTGAAATCATTGATAGATAGCAAGTAACTCCTGGCTGTGGTGAAATAAAAGATGTACTTATGTCATGTGAAATTAGAGACAGTAAATGGTAGCTTCTGATGTCTGAAATAAAGAAGTACTAAGTACAAAGAAACCATCTCACCTTTACAATATATGTAAAGACTGGTCTAAAAAGACCATTATTGGAATAATATGTTCAAGTACAATAATATATTAATAAAGTAAAAAGGGTTCACTCAGATGCTATGTATGTAATTTATTGCACAGCTAACTTCCTGAACTAATATTATATGAATTTTTTTATTATTTAGGAATTTTCAGGGGTTTTAATGCTTTTCTTCTTTTTCTTCAAAGCAGAAACAGACCAATTTCTTTTGTTCTCTGTCACTACTCCTCCTCTGCCCCCCTTCACAGGATCAGAGGTGTCTGTTGTCTAGGGCACTAGCCCAGAACAGAGAAAAGCCACAGTCAGGTCCCTGCAGAGGGAGTGTTGATACATCATTAATCTATCACTTTAGCTGATGAAAAAGAACCACAGAGAGTGGCAAAGAGCAAATGCTTTGTATGTAAGACAGATTGTTCCATAAGTGTTCTTGTACAGAGAGAACATTAAAGCTATCCCAGACTAAGTTAACAGTGTATATCAGAGTTGTCTTCTGAGGAGGATCATGTGTGAGAATAATTGCTTATTCACTGGTCTAGAGGAAGAAAAAGAGAAGGATTCAAGAGCTAAACCAGTGTGGGCTGTTCAAGGCACAGGCTAAAGTGCCCCTGTATGTGAGAGCTGGGCTCAACTGGATCTACTTTCTTTACAATTTCCATTACAACTTTTCTCTTTATATCAGGAAGATATTCTTAGTAAATTATTTTGGGAAAAAAAAAAGCAAAAGAAGCAACCAAATTTCTAAATTCCAACTTGTAAAATTTCTACAAGTTTACATTTCCTTGTAAAAAACTTCTGTTGAAAAATTCCCTGACACGTATATCCCAGTCTGTGAATTACAGAAGCTCACACTTCCTAACTTATTTTTCTGGATTCATCAAGAAAATGATGATTCAAACTGTGTAATCAGGTTGTAATTCACAGACATTGTTTGCTTTCTTTTGAGCAAGGATGAATTTCCACTACTGGGAGGTGTGTCTGTTGGGTGGATAATGTTTCTAGGTTTACCTATTTTCTGACATTCTTTATGCTGGTGCTGTGTGGTTGGAATAGATACATGATTCTTCAGCTGGAGAACAGTTCACAATAACCCGTGACTCAAATACATATTATTCAGTATTTCTTAAATGAAGACTACAGGATGCTCCTCTGGCTTTTGGGGCTCTTGGGAAGCAAAGTTCTTGGTGAATGGCCTTTGATTCCTTTTTTTTTTCCTTTAAATATCAAAATTTTGGCCTGTTTGGCTGTTGGTCTTTTGATTTCAGCATATGTTGTACCCAGCATGAGACAAACACAATAAGAAGAGATTAAAGTTTTTCCATCTGCTTAGATAATTTACTGGTGATTGACTGATAAAAAACAGTGTCATTTTATCTAGACACTTGGGAATTACAACATGATTTTAATGTAGTCATAGGAAAAATCACTGTAAAATTGTATTGGTTTATTGCTACTGGCTTAATATAAGATTCAAGCAATCTTGTTTGATTCCCTTGTCAACTGCAATGTCTTGGACAACTTTGAAAAGTTCCCATTTTATTAAATACTCACAGGAGACATTTATAGACCTGCTTTTATGTTTGCAAGTCATATTGAACTGGAATTGTTGGGTGATTCTGGGAAAGGCAAAATGCCTCTAAACCAAAATCTTTATAATTCCTGAATTGCCTCTGTTATTGAAACTTTGTACTGTTCTGCTGAAGGGTAGTAAAACCAGATTTCTGCAACAACAGCTGCTTCTTTTATCTGAAAATTGATGGCTTGCCTGTAGTACTTGTAAGTTTTCAGGAATGATTCACAATTCATGTCAGAATTGTTGGACCACAGAGAATATGAGTAATTGAACCAAGTTCTTGGTAAACTAATTTCCTCTGCAGAAATTTGGTAGAGGTTTTTCTATGAAGAAAATTTCCATATACTTATAATGTAATTTCATACACACAAACAATTATTTTTAAACCTACACCTGATGTTCTTTTCCACTCTCTCTTGAACTAATCCCTGTTTTGAAATTTGGTTTCAGTAGCAATTTCTCTTGCAAGTACTGCAACTTTCTAATATCTTTCTAATACCTCTCTAGTTATTGAAAAAGGTCAAGGTAGATAAGAAAATAAAGTGTCTTTTATTGAACTTTTACTTAAAAATAAAGGGTCAATTAAGATCTGCCTTATGCTTCTGGTAGATCTCCCAGCACTTTGTATCTAAGTAGGAAGAAGGACCGGGATATGAGCAGGACCTTGGTCATGAAACGTACAGCAACAAAATTACTAATTTTCTTAGCCACTATTTTAACAGAAGTACAAAGTCAGCAGACCTTAAGACAAACTCAGCTGTGGAGAAGGAAATATCCTGAAGAAGTAGTGCATGGTTACAGTCACAATGATTGTAACACCATCAATCCTTTCGAACAGAGATGCTTACACAACCCCACCTTATCTTTAAATAAGAGCAGGACGTAGTTCTGAATTTGTTATCAAAGACTGTAAAAGTATTTGACGGATTTTTTAATGTAAAATGGTCTGTTAAATAAAATTATATTGTTTCATGTAGTTACTCTAGAAATGCTTTTTTTTATAATATTTTGAAACTAAATAAAATGCTAATTTAATTTCAAACATAAAAAATCTTATGGGACTGAATGCTATAGTGTAAAGAAAAAAAATACAAAATTCTACATATGGGATTTATGGAGACTTTGTATTCACTCCTAACCAGAAAATGGTATTAAAGCATAATTAAAGTTATTAAAGAGTTGATGGTTTAAACATTTGGCCCAACTTCTGTTGTTTTTTTCATGTGGTTTGTAATAAAATCATATGTGTATATTCTACTACACATTTTTCTTTAAAGATTTGGTAAATTCAATATCTTGGACAAACATGATGCTAATTTACACCATACTATTTTGGTTATAAAAAATGGAAGCATTCAGGATTTTTCTCTCTTTAATAGTACTTTCTAAAAAAGAGAGATTGAGAAACTTATATCAGCAAACCCTACATTTCTACAGGCCCAAATCCAATTTTAAATACCAGTAAGGCAATAACCACTGACAGTAGTAGGAGTTACAGGCAGAGCACAGCTTGACTGCATCCCTATAAATTCTACAACAGGAAGAACAGGCAGGATTTGTGCACAAAAATTTAAACACATATCCTTAACTACGTGAGCTGAGGTCAGTTTCTAGCTTTTAAAGGAACCTTTCTTATTATAGAGGTAGTTTTTTTCCCCCTTCCCCTACTTAATAAATTAGAGCTATAAAGAGAGACAAGAATTGGCCAGAAATCCAGTCAACACCACACACTGTCTCTGAGACAGTGAATGTATAGTGGCTCAACTTTGACAAGCAGAATAATCAGTGTACATTTTTATCTATTCTTTTTCTTATGTGAGAAATAGCCACAGGGATATATTGCAACGAGACATGAGAAGGGACAGTATCTTAAAGCTCTGATTTTCTATGCACTGCTGGGGGAAAAAAAAAAAAATTAAGATAAAAAAAAGATGTGTAACAAAAACACACGAATCTGTTTCGGACTCTGAATCTTCATAACTCAAGGGTGCCTAAGCTGGAGAAAGTGTCAGATACAGCCCTCTGCAGCATTCAGTGCTCTCCAGTTTATGCACCATGTGTACCACTTGTGGCCTAGGTTGTGGCAAATCTTGGTCTCATGTGATGCGTGGGAGGAGCTGGAGAGCTGCACAAAACAGATGGAGAGGGCTCACAGGGATTCTGGTCACAGGCACAACAGACTTCTGCCTTGGGGCTGCAACATGGGTCCTATACACCTATGCCTTAAATCCACATTTCTCTTTGAACCTAGCCTTAAGTCTGATCTTAAGCATCTGAAGGGCTCGACACAATATCATCTGAAAATTAACAGCAGAAGGCAGATTAGGTCACATCAAGAAGGACAATAAAAACCCATAATAACTTCATTTATTATGAATAAAAAACACCCTGTTATAATGTTATATGACATTATAACCCCTGTTATATATGTTCATAAAAACACTCTGTTTCCCACTCTGATAATCTGAAATCCATGGCCTTTAGTAAAAGAAATATCTAAAATGTGTCTGGATCATGTAGCCTTCTGTGCCAGGCCCTCAGAGAGCAGAAACCAGTGTAACTTCTGTAGATCTATAATTTCTTATAGGGGTTAAGTGTATGACTTGCTGGTTTTACCCCAAAATAACAGATATTCTATATAAATAAATTTACACTATTGAAAACATAGCAGATGGTGATTTGGTTTATTCAATCTGAAGCAATTTAACAAACTGACCCAAAGAAAAGTATTTCAAATACCGTGACTTATAAATGTTGGTTGTTGAGGTTTTTTAAAGAAACAGTAAGACAGATGGTGTGTTAGATTAACCTGAGCTAAGAAAATAGAGACATAGCCAAAATTAAAGACAAAGACTAATATCTGTGCAAGGAAACATGCTGAAAATAAACTAAGTTTGACCTCTGGTAATGCTAGCAGCTGGGCTGTACACGAGTGCAACCTCAGACCTGTTCTCTTTAAATTGTTTTTTAAGGGTCCATTTTGTTGGACTCTTCCTGATAAATTAAGTCTTGTGTGAGTTTGCTGCTATTTTCTTTTTTTTCTCTAAGGAAAACCTTTAGACCAGTCTACTGAGAAAAAAAATGAAAGTTTACCCTGTGGCCTGTTGCTGTATAAATTTTCATAGGAAAGAAATTTATGCTAGGCCCAAAATGCTGGAGCAGTGGATTAGCACATTTCCTGCGGATTCTTGTCTTGCAGTAAAATTTTCTCAGCCAGATATTTCAAATTATATTTTTTTCTTCTAATAGTACAATTTTGCATATATTTTGTCTTCGTGTTACAGGTTTTTTCAATATTGCAGCCTGTTCTCATCTGCTGGCTGCTGCCTTGGGCTGCAGTTCCCTGCCCCTTTTATATGCCACGTTGTGAAGTGAGATAAGGAATTACTTTTGTCTTTGGTGTTTTAGTTTGGGTTTGTTTTTTTTTGCTGAAGTCAGTGTTTATTTCAGTGTGTGACCGAGGGGTGTGATAAATCACAAGCACAGATGAGCAGACAAAAGTCTCTTAAAATGGTCACTTCTGTAGCAAAAAAGTATGTGCTATTGCACTCCTGTAGATCTTGGAGCAACATGCTATCAAAAACTCAGCGAGAAATAGTTTTGATGAGATTAATTAACAAAAAAAAAAAATCAGGATTTTATCTAATGGTGGAGATTTGGAGCATTCAGATGAGATGCTCTTAAATGGTGTCTCCCATCCAAAACCCTATGCAAGACACAGGTACTTGCATCCACATTGAAAACAATGACTGAAATCTGATTGAGAAGCCCTGCTCTAAGAGTGAATAGCTTGTCTCTAGACATGAACCGAGATCTCATTCAAATCTAGTATAACATACATCTGTAAAAACTTTTTCTTTAATAAAAATCTCTCCTTTGTGTGTATTTACAACAATACATCACCTTTACACCATGTTTAAATGTGTATGACAGAGCTCAAACTTGATGTGGCATTCATAAGCTTTCATACAACTCTCACACCTCATGATTTTTCGTGAGACTATGCAGCACTTTTAATCTTGAATTACAAGGGTTTAAGGACATGGCAATCTAACAAATTCTCTTACTTTGTTGCAATACTGTCATGCAATATGAATGTCTTACTAAAAATAAATATTAGAAAGTATTGCTGCAAAAGTGGGCTAAAGAAATGTGCTAGTCTATTTCTTTTAAAAAATAATCAAGGCAGTATTCAAGACAGCTCCCATAGTATGGAACATCTGTGAGGCAGGGACCTCCATCCTAGACTATTGCATATGAACTAGAAAAAAGTAACTTTTAATTGTATAGTTTAATATTTTTACAGCACCTTTCATCTTCTGCCAGAAGAATTTTAAAACTGGTATAAAAGACATGTAAAAGATTGGATGTCCTTGGCATCAGTATTTAGGACTCCTGGATTATGTTTCTGCAGCTGGACAGCCAGGGACAAATCATTTCTCTGATCAGGGCTTTTATGACCCCAATAAAGTTGATTAATAATAACACTCCAGTTCTTTGCAAAATGATAAATATACATTGACAAAACATGAAGTGTAATATCTAGGTTATTATTTATTTAATTTCTGCCTCCACATGCCCTTAGTATAAGAGCACCCTTAAATTCTTCTAAAGAACAGAGCTTGAAAGGAATTGAAAGGTGTCAGTGGAAGTTTCAAGGAGTCCGGAGAGAGGCAAAACATTTTTCTCTTGAGCACAGTTTTTTAATGCTGTCTAAATTGCTTCAGTGAGCAAGAATTTAGGTCTAAGCCAAAGATAGAATCTCTAACACTGCAGGTTTCTCAATCCCTATGGGTTACAGTTTCTTTTGTACCGAAAGATTTTTTTTAGGAAAAGCGTTTATTGTCATTACTCACAGGCGAGATGATTCATGATCATGCACTCCACTTTCCAGAGGAATTTTGCCTTTAGGCAATAACTAGGTAGTTGTTCACTGTATGTTTTCTAGTCTTGTTTAATACCCTCATTCAAATTTTGATCAAGATTTATTTTGTCCATCAGTCACAGCTGTGTTTTATCAATCTATTTGTTAAAGATTCACTCTCAACCATATATAATATGGCTATCCCATCACAGTGACCCATCAGGACATTGCAGCCAATGCCTCCCTAAAGTATTAAAAAACAAAACAAAACAAAACAAAACAAAAACCAAAACAAAACCAAAAAAGAAATATGCTTAACGAAAGAAAATGCTAATTTTCATCTGCTTGCTGGAGATAGAAAGAAAGCAGTCTTGATGCTCATCTGAGAGTCATAGAGAGGTTTGGAGACCATCCCGCTGCAGTAATTTACAGCTTACACAGAACTATAGCATAGCTGCCAGCAAGGATCCTGAATTATGCAAACCTGAGATGTGACAGCACTGAGACAACACCCCATATTCTGCACTTAGGCAGAGATCCCAAAGTACTGCTGCATGTCTCTGTACCTTACCATGCTCCAGCACATTTCCGATTGTCATTGAGAATAAGAAAATCTGTACTAATTACCATTTTCACAAATGTTTAACCACCTTGTATCCTCAAAAGATAGCACATGGATACACTTTCAAACTCTCTCAGTGGGGTGATAAAACTCCCTGGTTTTAGATTATATTTGTAGAACTAATACACTTATTTAAAAAAAAAAAAAAGAAAAAAAATCTTGTTAGCTCAGTTGTAAAAGTTTGTGTTTTTTTAGGAAAAGGTAAGGTCTGTTCATCCTGTTCATGCTTAGCAGATGAATTGTCTTGCAGTCAACAATTTGTCTTGTAGTCAACAATTTTACAACTCAATTTAAAATAGTTCTGTTCAAATGCTTTAAATGTCATTCTGCTTTACATCTAATTTCCTTTATTTTTCAACTTCAAAGCTTTTAAAGCATCTGTTAGCTGAACTTGTGGGATTAATTGCCTATCTTACATGTCTGTACAGGTTTTGTGATACAGACTGCTTAATCACCTCTTTCACAGTAGTTTTTAATATTTCTGTGTTGTCTGTGGAGAACAGGCTCGTATTTTATTTCATTTCCCTATTCTATATCAGTATCTAAACCAATTATGGAGTGTTATAAACAACTACCTTTTCCTAAGCATAGGCTTGGATACAAAATGCTGTACCTTACATGTGTCCTACCTTTGCAGGAAATTTGGGGACTGGTGTCTAAAGTGTATTTGCCCAATCATGACCTGGCAGAGGCACAAAATGTACTTGTTGTATTTTTAATAGCCTTTTCTACAGTCAAAGATCTTTTTTAATACTGTCATTGTACCAGAACAGAAATAAACGCATTAAAAGGCTTTTAAAATATTGTTCCTGTCCTCCTACCTATAGAAACTTCACTGTTGATCCCTGCTCTGAGAAATTAGTCAGATATAATTTAATTTAATAGGAATTATCCCTTAAGACTCTCATTCCTAGAAACTCCCACTTCATTCCATTTTTCATATTCAAATCACAGAAATATTTAAAATCTCCTTTTTTTTTTTTTAAATTGTGATCCACAGGTTTTTCATATCTTCCCATTCCAAAAGTGTGTCTTATGCATAATGTGAAAGATCCTATTATTTTCATTCTTTTCGGGAGGTTAATTGACTCATCATACCTTATTTCATTAGTTACAGTACACTGTGACAACATATACAAAATCAGCAAATGTGGCTAGACTTTTAACTCTCCATTTATGGTCTGAGAACCAAATTCTGAAAGCTGATTAATTTTTCAAGATTCCTAAAATACCTTATTTGATTTACAGTATGTGTATCCATCTGGATATATGGAAAGTGAGTTACCATAAATGTAACCTGCTAATCTGATACATTTTTGCCCCTGCTGGGTTTTTTATTTCACTGTGGCTGTTATTTCAACTACTTGTTTAAACACACTGAAGATGGGAATAAATACAGAGAAAGTCTTGTAAAAGGCTTTTTCTACACTTTTGCAGGTCAAATGGAAGTGAAACTCATTAGTGACCCTAATTCCACTATAAAAATCATGACAACTTTGTAAAATATACATTTAACTTATGTTATGACATTAATGTCTACAAAAAGGGATTTGATCAGTTAATATGAAAACTACCAGGGTGGTTCCATTAATCAGATTTTATTTCTTCTATGGATATGAATGTAAACAGTTGAGCAAGTGTAAGTTTGGGAAATGTGTTTATTATGTTATCCTTTTAACCTCATGAACTATTTAGTGTATTTAATGTAGAATTGCATCAATCACTCTTTCCAGACAAGACTCTGTATAGGTACTTTGCATTCCTGAGAAATCACATGAATAAAGTAAGAGGAAATAATAAAGAAGTAAACCAAGAAAATCTACATAAAAGGATTTTTGCTAATTTTTATTTTCCCTTGGGGTGGTGAATCACTGCTGTCCCACAGCAAAGTCAGGTAGATTGCCCAGGTGAATGGCTCAAGAGCCCTGTGAAAGTGGGATGGGGGCTGGAGGTCAAGTTCAGTTGCAGAGAGAACAGTGCTGGGCTGGATGGGCCAGGCAATGCATCTGCCCAGTGGCCCAGCCCTACGAGCAGGAGTAATCCATGAACCTCCCATCATCACAGTCATGAACCTTGCCAGGAGGTAGGACATTAAACTTTCAAACCTCCCCAGGCAAGAATGAGTTTTAACCACTTCTTCTTCTTCTTCCCCTGGTTATGGTCTTTAACTTACTAAGTAGGAAAATCTTCTGTCAAGCAGGGAAGCACATACTGCATTAAAGTTACCTTAGAAGAGGCAGAAAATGTATTTAATAAGAGTCAGGGTAGGTGAGGCAGTTTGCTGGATTCTGGAGTTTGGCAGAACTTCACAGCTTAGATCATCCCTTACTTCTTCTGTATTCTTTGAGAAGGGACACAGCATGCAGTCAGAGGAAAAGGACTGAATAGAGAGCTGTTTTGATATACTCTGTGATATAAGAGAGATCACATCTGGCCCTTGCCCATCTAAGCTGGAATGTTCTCACCTATGGCTTTTATTGAGAAAAAAAAATTTGCATGTAATCTCAAAGCATTTTCTGAATCTTCTACAAACTACTAATGGTAAGGCCTTTTTGAACCTTAAGTTGTTTCAACAGAGCTGCCAGGTCACTGCTGCCACCACTGATCCCCTTGGGTTGGCCCCTTGTGTATGTGGTGGCTCAGTGGAAACGAAAGCAACATCAAGACATTTCTTACTTGCCAGTCAGAGGCCACAAGTGTCACCCCCAGAGAACAAGGATGACTACTGAACTCACCATCAATTTTTGGGTGACACAATATTTTGATGGCTGCTACCTGTTCAGGTGGTTTTTTCCAATCTGTAGAAAGACATGACCTGTTGTGATGGTGCTGAGTGACTCCTCATCCTCACTGAAATCACAGGTGACATGGTTGCACTATTATTCCACATTCAGTGGATTACTTTTGTTTATAAATATAACCTCATTATGTAGGAATGTAAGCTATTTTAGGATAAATTGAGACTAAGAGACTGCTGTGTTTCTCTTTGGAGTTAGAACACAATGAACTACAGTGAACAAGCTCATGATTTTGATCTTTCACCTGGCAGATGCTCTTCATGCTGTGTAAAAAGTGATTCATAAAACTGGTCACAAAGGGCCAACCTCAGAGTAATTTTACTTACAATCTTTGTCCTGTAGTTTATTATACACAAAGTGGGAACAGGCAAAATTGTTTCATTTTATCACCTTGCTCATACACCACACTTTGGCAAATGAGATGCTTGTCTCAGTGTGGAGAGCATTTTTGTCTGTTTAGTCGAGCCGGAAAGGAGATGGATGAAGGCATGAAAAGGGAAAATAAATAAAAGTCAAAAGGGGAAGTGTAAAATAGGTCAGAATTTTAATGAATGCGTGTATATACAATGCATACAATGCATAAAAATTGTGGATATCTGATACCTTCCGGTAAAGGATTATATGGACTACATTTAGGAAATCCCTCAAATCAGCCAATATTTACAATGTTTCTGAGCCAGATAAGACTGTCAGAACTGACATCCAGAGCTGAAGCAAAGTCCCGAGCCTTTTACCAGATGATGGTCAGTAACTTATTTCTCAGGCAAAAATCACATAAAGTGAGACAAACATAGGCTAATTTTTCACAAAGGGAACCCTGCCTACTTTCAGCACCATAGGAAATCCTCAGTTCATCCAGGCACGATGCACACACATACCCATACATCACAGCATGGATCTATGCCAGATGAATTTGTCAGTGCTCATTTTAAATTCATAAGCACTTGTGGTGAGAAACCTACAGCAATGCATCCAACGAGTTAAATAGGTGTATCATGAAAATGTACTTCTTTCAAATCTTCTACATTATGATCCTGAGGAATGATAACTTCTCTCCATAACTACTGCCTAGTACAGATCATGGCTTTATAAACTCCTGTAATCTCTACAGTCCACTGCTTAGGTAGACTTTCATCTCTGGATTCCAATGCTTTTAACAGCCCTTCATGACTTATGCATATCTCTGCTTTGGAAATATTTTGATTAATGAATTTGCACTAATTGAATGCCCAACTCATTGGCCTTAATTAAATGGAAACATCTTCCATGAATCACAATATTTGTTTGCTGGAATTTAAAAAATATTCCCAAGTGTGTGGAGAAGTTTCCCTGTGTATATACAAATTTTATTCAGAATGGAGTGTGGCTGCACTTACTTGATTAGTACTGATGGTTATGTAACTGGTATGGGTGGTAAGGAAACATCATACATCCACACAACCAGATCAATATGTATTTATTTATGTCTTAGTCCACAAAAACTGTGAGATAACTTGAGAACACCATAAGCACAGAGTCCTCTTTTCTGTATTAACAGTTTATGATTCTTATTCATGCAACGCCAAGCTGCTGTATTTTACGAGATGCTCAATTACACCAATAAGAACCACTAGATGGCATTTGTTAGCTGCAAATGAACTAAATCCAACTATCTCTGAAGGAGGACTGGAGGAAAAAGATTTATCTACTAATAACAGTCATGAAGACGGTTTTAGGTGAACAATACTGTGATTTAGAGAGGGGAAAAAAGAATTAGGGCTAAAATTAAATCCAGAACATCAGAGACACAAAAGAGAAGATTCTTGTGGAAGTGATAAGCACAGCTAGTCCAAAAGCAGAATTCTTGGCAAGGAAAAAAATACATTTGAGCCTCACTAACAGACAAGCAAAAAAGCTTCCCAGTGGTTCTCACAGGTGAGTTACTTCACTTTCCTGTTACAGAAGTTGCATTCCTGCTTGTCCAAAGTTCAAAGCCCTGCCCTCATCTCCTGTAGCCCTTCATTTCACCAGGATCCTAAGCCACTCTCTGGGTTCTTCATCCCAGTCTCCCCCAGTAGTGCAACATCTCTGCATCTGCAATCCAGAGCTCCCACCCTGAGCAGTCTGAGCTCCACCATTCACTGAGCACTGCAGCCGTGCCCATCTCTGGACACTTTCCCTGCTCATCGGGACCCCAGCTCACTGACCTGCCCTCCTGCCTGGGCTGGCCATGTCCTTGTCCCCACAGCCCTGCCCACTTCTCTCAGGCTCTGTCCAGCCCCAGTTCCCCTCACCAGATCTGCCCCACATG
Organism: Dicaeum eximium; assembly: GCA_013396995.1. Taxonomy (NCBI): domain Eukaryota; kingdom Metazoa; phylum Chordata; class Aves; order Passeriformes; family Dicaeidae; genus Dicaeum; species Dicaeum eximium. The sequence goes on along the minus strand of VWZP01005668.1, from coordinate 1,232,690 downwards.
CAGGATGATATCCCAGCCTGGCTCTAGCCAGTTGAGTTGTTCTGGGCAAGTAGAGTGCTTGAAACAAAATAACAGAAAAGGTTACAAAACACACGTTTTTCCTATTTTAAAAAAATCTAGAAGAAAACATCTGAGGCTGTTCATAACAAACCTCAGTTGGAACCTTAAAAGAAGTGCTTAGAAACCTCCCTGTGGGGTTTTTAGAAGTGGGGTATTGCCCCTTTTCCTGGTTTTTCAGCCCAGTGCCTCCCCACCCTGCAGCCCAGACTTTTGGGGTGCAGTGCAGGGGGATGGTCTGACTTAGAAATATGACGTAAAGCACTGGAGGGCATTTCCAAGTCTGTGTTTTGTTTTGTTTTCAACCAAAGGGTTTTCAGCTGTCAGGTGTTCTCTTTTTCCAACAAAAATAAAAGATTAAATTGTCTGCAGAAAGCAGGCACCTTCCAAAAAAATGTCCTTCTAAAGAAAACCCAATATCCTGTTGGAAAACAGCTTCGGTGGAAAACAACCAACAAGAACTTTGTGTGGTTTTGTCCCAAGGCCAGCTGCTTCCCTTAAAACTTAACCCACTTTTAGAGAGCCATTCTCTGTTTCAGTGTAAGAGAAGGGAACAACCAGAAATCATGTTCCAATCATTGCTGAAAGGAGAGTGTCAAATGTGAATATCTAATAGTGGATCAAGCACCTCTTTATTTAATTAAGGAGGCTGAGACACAGTTGTGCTGCCCAGAAAACTTGCATTGTTGTTGTTCTACTCTACTCTGGGCATTTTGTGAAGAATTTTGCAGAACCAAAATGGTATTTGTATATCAACAGCTTATAATATGAACACCAATATATTACTTAAGCTGGAAATAACATCCAGAGCCTGCTGCAAATCATTCCAGCGTGTTAAAATTATGTCAGTGTTATCATCTGTAAAAAAAGAGCTTATATTTAATTTATATTGATAGTTTACTTTCAAGATGAAGTGGTCAAGAGCAGAGTATCTTGGTTCTGGATTATAAATGTTGTGTATTCTTTGATAATGAACATGCTAATAGTCCAATATATGTATTATAATAGTTCCACTGTCATAGAAATAACTGCATACATGTTATTAAACTCAAAAAGAAACAATAATATGACAACTGAGCTATTAATAGATTTGGAAATGGGATATTAATTTCAGTTACGAATTATTGTGCTGTTATTGTGTTTTATTTAGCTATTTAGAGCTGAAGTGAACAAAAGCTGTAATTTCAAAGTCAATCCTGCTGATGTTTCCAAATGGATTTTGTGTAATTCTTCCTGCAAATACGAAATTTACAAAAACAAAGTTCATGATGGGTTACAATTCCCCATAAAGAGTTTCTGATAAAAGATTTGCATAAAAATAACCTCATCAAAGTTAAGCTTAACTGAGTCTCAATCATGAGACCGTATACACTGATGAATAATAAAATAGAAGAAAAACATCTTTGACCCATATTTGCAAATACCAAAAAATATAATTTAAAAATAAAAAAAAAGTGAGGGGAAGACAAAATTGAATCAAACACTGGGTCAAAATGCAAATAATTTTTATGGACTTTGTTCACTTCTCAGACAGTATTGCTTAGCCAGTTCTTAGCAAGGACAATAAAGTAGCTTAAGGGTTAAAATATTTTGAAGAGACTTCCTATAACTAAAGGCACAGATTTGGTCCAGTGGCTCTGCTTTTTTTTACATCTGTGCTAAGAATTTTCAAGTGTCTGAAATTTGATGCTCTTGTCACCTTCAGAGAAGGAACCAGAACCTATTCACGAACCACATCGAAAGTTCCCTGAGTCCAGCAGGTCCCTCCTGCAGCTTCTTGAGAGAAAGAAAGAAAAAAGCCAAATTCATCCCTGGTTCACGGGTGGCATCTGGTGGCCACACTGCAAAGCAGCAGCGTGTGCCATATGGAATTTGCACACCAGGTTTAGAGCAGGTGATGGGAGCCCTGCTCTCCTGCGTGGCTTCTCCACTGGTCAGAATTCCTCCTCTCCTTGGTTACCAGGTCACTTCTTGTTTTTCCTCCTTCTTTTTGCTGTTCACTCCTACTCTTCACTCCAAGCAGTCCAGGCAGGTGATTGCCACTTTCCATTTTGTGGCCTCACCTCGAGTCCTGTGTACAGTTTTGGGCACCACAATATAAAAAAGATATAAAGGTCTTAGCAAGTGTCCAAAGGAGGGCCACAAAGATGGTGAAGAGCCTTGAGGGGAAGCTGTGTGAGGAGTGGCTGAGGTCACCTGGTCTGTTCAGCCTAGAGAAGAGGAGACTGAGAGGAAACTTCATCGTGGTTTGCAACTTCCTCATGAGTGGAAGAGGAGGGGCAGGTGCTGATCTCTTCTCTCTGCTGACCAGTGACAGGATCTGAGGAAACGGCCTGAAGCTGCCAGAGGGTTTAGGTTAGATACTTGGAACAGATTCTTCTCCCTGTTGTTGTTTGGGCACTGGAAGAAGCTCCCCAGGGAGCTGGTCACAACACCAAGCCTGACAAAGCTCAAGTGCACATTTCAAGAAGTGCCTGGACATTGCTCTCAGGGACATGGTGTGGCTCTTGGGACCGTCCTGTGCAGGAGCAGAAGGTGGACTCAATGATTCGTGTGGGTCCTTTCCAAGTCAGGATATTTTATGACACCGTGCTGATTACCCACCTCTCTCCTTCCCTCTGGTAAAGCCCAGATCCTGACTGTAGAGCAAGGTGGTGGTCCCTGTGGGAAGCTCACTGAAATCCCTGTGCTCCCATCAGTGAGGTGAGGCTGCTCTGCACAGCCCAGAGCTGAGCAATCCTTCTGCTGGTTCAGAGCTGCACCCAGGGCTGATGCCAGAACACAAACCATTGCACTGGGACTCTGAACAGTGAGATTTGGGCTCCAGGAGAGGCAAGACACATTTTAAATATGGTCTAGATTTAATTCCTGACATCTGCACTATTTATTCTTCTTTCCCATAACTACTCCTACTTCTTGACTACTCTTTGTTGGCTCCTGGGAATGAGTAAGTTCAGAACATGATTAAGACATAATAAGGATGGCTGAAAGCTGCACATGCCTGTGACATCTGCTCTGACTGGAGGAGGTGGGGACACTGAGGGCAAAAGTTAACTTACTCCTTCACTCCATTCTTGGGAGAGCCAAGAATAAATAATAGTTCGTTCTCATTCATGGGAATGCAAAATACAAGGAAATGTAGAGCAAGCCAGAGACCAGAGAGGCCAGCTATGCTCATAAACTATATGTATGGAATGTTTCCATAGGAAAGGATTGTTCCATGTACTGTTAGCAATCTCCAATGGTTCACTTAAAGATTAGCTTAAACTAAACAGATCCTATCTTGAGTTTCTGAATTTCAGTAACTATTGCGCAAAATTAGTAAAAAAAAAAAAGAATCAGCTTTATAAATAGTTGACATAATAATGCTGTATTTTACCTACAGGGTATTAATGATAATTACTTGAAGGCCGTAAGAAAAAGAAATAACTTACAATAAATTACTTAACAGTTATTTCTAATTTGAAGGGATTTTTTTCCCATAACACAAGTAACTCCCATAGTGGACACTCCCCACTATTTTCCCCACACAAATTGCATTTGGTGGACAATAAAGTATCAGGCTTTTATAACCAAATAAGATTTCTATTCCATCCTTCAGGGAACACCAGTACCATTAATATGTAAATCCTCTTCCTGTACTCAGTCAAGTTATTAACTAAAATTTTATCTCTCCATTAAGTATCCAAATGCATCCTAAGCAAGATTTAACATATTTTGAAACTTTATGGTTACAATGCTTCATTAGAAGTGGAGGTATGAAATAGTTTTATTACACATATTCTTATTAGACAAGCCTGTTAAGTCCCTAAAAGTTCTGAAGTTTGGTTTTGTTCTAAACAAGACAAGAAAACAAAGCCTTAGGATTTTTCATAAAATGCAATGTTTCAAAATATTTTGTTTTATATTTATAACCAAAATAATGATGTCTAAAGGAATCACTCTATTGTATTTAGAATATTTAGATAAATCCAAAAAGAACATTCTTTTGACAGTTATGAGTTTTTCCAGTGCTGCTTCTCTATAAAGGTTAGAAGATACTAAACTCATTTGACAAATTTTGAGCAATTTTTACTATTGAACACCCCTGTTTTGGACACTCTTTCTCCAGCATTAAATATGTAATTTTTTAAAAAAATGCCACTTGCTAATATAAAACTATAATCATAGAATCATGGAATCATAGAATGGTTGGGGGTGGAAGGGGCCTCAAAAGTTCATCTAGTTCCAAGCCCCTGCCACAGGGACTTTCCACCAGGCCAGGTTGCCCAGAGCCCCATCCAACCTGGCCTTGAACTCTCCCAGGGATGGGGCATTCTCAGCTCCTCTGGGCTACCTGTTCCTGTTCCTGACCATTCCCTGGTTACAGAATTTCTTTCTAACATCTAATCTAAATCTCTCCTCTTTTCATGTAAAACCAACCCCCTTGTCCTATTTAAATTGGCCCGTGTAAAAAGTTGCTCAGTGATGCAAATTTGAAACATTTGAAAGCAAATGAGAAGCAGCCTCTGCTTTTGTCTATCTTTCCTTTTTCTCTCTGTACCCCTCATTGCGTGCCTGTGCATCACATCAGACAGAAAGGGCCCTGTTTAATTCCCTTCAGAGCCATCCACCGAGGAGCTCCTGCAGCCCTTTTGGCCACAATGCTGCAGCAGCAAACCTGAACACTTCCAACCTTGCAGCATTCCTGCAAAGAGGGGCTGTGCTGCTATTTCCTCTTCTGGCAGCTGAGGCACAGTTGATCTGACATCCCTGAGCAGGGACAGCATCCGAGTCTCCCGGGCTAACACCCCAACCTCTGACGTAGAAAGGAGCTGGAATAAATCAATAAATCAATCCCCTGCTGGTACCAAGGCAATCCAGGCTGGAGTGCCTGCTTTGCCAGAGCAGGGGAATGCTGACACAGATCACGCACATGTGCTGGTGGATGGTGTCTGGGGGTAATATGCCCCTGGAATTTGGACATATAATGTGCATATGTACTCACTTTAGCATTCCCTTATGAGGGAAGACCATGTTGCATACCTGGTACCAGTGTTTATACTACATGACATCATCTTTCATTACAAAATGAAACTTTTTTGAAAATTCATTTTTGCTTCAGGTTCCTTTCTAATGCATTTCTAGTTATTCCCTCTCCTTGTGTCATGACTTGAAAATAATAACTTTCCATTTTAGCTGGTCCTAGTCATTCAGCTTGTTCCTTTCTAACTGCTTTTGCCTTTATTTCTGAACCAGGTAAAACTGAGCTTTAACAAAATTTTAAAAGAACAATGTAAAAATATATGCTCGTTCCTATTTCATTAATACCTGGAAAACATAACCAAGTCCATAATATGCTCATTGGGCTTACCAGTGAAAGTGTTCATTACTGTAACATTGATGCAAATTTTACCACATGAATAGTTTTAGTGAAATTATTTGCCTATCTGTTGATGAAAGGATGAATGGGATTTTTTTCACCCCTTCAGAAGTAGAATTTTAATGCTTACGCTTTCTGAAATGTAATTCCTCCTAACTGAGCCCTAACTGCAAAATTTGAAATACATTGTAAAGAAAAGTCAAGAATAATGTTATTTTGGGGGACTTTCTAACATCTATATATAGGTATACCAAATATATAGGTTTATCAAAACCAGGACTCTGTTATTTTAATAATGCAAGAAAGCACAGATGACTAGCCCAGTAAACTGATATTCAAACCAACAGTGTTATTTACTTGGTAATGCAAAAAATACATGGTAATGCGAAAAAGTAATACCAATAGGGGTTTTCTTTTAATAAGTGGCATATCAATCTTAAAAAGGAAGGAATGTTTGCATAAGCATGTTCTAGAAGCAGCCATCTTACCTTAGCTCGTGCAGCAGTTCCCATGATGTGATCCTGAAGAGTCCCTTGATGTTTCTGCAAGACTTGGTTCGCTAAGCCAAGTCTCCTGGACAAATGCCACTACATCTGGGGCTATAATGAGAATACTTTTTCTGCTGGTGCTCAAGTGATTCCCAGAATGAATTTTCATTTGTTTGTTCGTGATCACTGCGTGTTCAGTTAATCCAAACATGAAGCAGTAAAGCTTCAGCTCAACTAGAGTCAGTGTCTTAGAAATCATCTCAAAGATATGATGATCAAAACTCACTAAATTTTTATTCTAGAATGTGTATTCTCCTTCTGTGTTTCAAGATAAAACCTTTTCTGCTGAACAGACAGAATGCCACATGGTTTATAAGGTTAAAACACTCAAAATGACTGTAATTGACTATATTAATTCTAAAATAACTAAATAAATTGTAGTGAAATAAGCAAGTACACAGAACATTGAAGCATTTGAGAGCAGGAAAAGGAAAAAAAAATCTGGGTGGATTTATTTTTCTTATTAAGTTGCTTGGCTCAGCTAATGGAAATATTGCACCTGCTTAAAATCTGAATTTTACTTGAATTAAATAGGCAATCTTCCACTTATTCTAAATTTTCATGTGGTTTATATATCAGTCCTTACAGCATTTGGAATTATGCTTACCTGAATATTTCCTATTCTGAAAATAACTTTTTTTAGTCCTATGACAAGCAATACATTTTTTTAGAGTACAACCCTGTCCCCCATATTTTCAAAAGGAAAAGATTGAAATTTCAATTGATAAACTCCACAAATTTTCATAATCCAGATAACTTTTCACCCATTTAACCTTCTTTATAGAATTATTATTATTATTGCTGCTATATTCTATTGTGCCTTGTGACAGTCATCCAACAGGAGTCAAGGTAGGATGCTGACTTTCTATTTTGTTTGAGACTCACCAATGCAAAACACACAGGCTAAAAAAAAAATAATGAAATATGAAGTGAAAGAGAATAGCTGTCCATACTTGCTTCTTTTCTCATACACCAAAGATGGAAAAAAAATGTAAGTAACTATCCTACAAAAAGCACTGCTACTTTTTTTTTTCAGTGTTTTCTTTGGACTTTGAAAATACAAAACATGCAAATTATAAAGTATAGACTAAAAAAAATTGTTTTTTTCTCTTCCTTACTAACTGCCTCACTTTGCCAGTTCAAACAGGAAATGAAGAAATACTGAAAGCAGAAATATGGCCACATAATTTTAATTTTTATTTCTTTCTTGAAAATCTACACATGTATCTGTCTTTGTAAAATCTTGTTTTCCCTTAAGGTAACCTAACCAGTCTAATTTCATCAGACATCTTAGAGTGTGGTAATAGGTTCCCACAGTAGTTTCAAAAGGAAGAGTTCCTTTTCCAAGTTTGCTGTGCAGATCTTTCAATACCGCTTCTATCATTATAATCCAGGATATATATTCTTACAGCAAATATATAAAAAAAATTTCAGAGAACTGCATTTATAAGAGTAATGAGATCTAGAACTGCTGTGGCAGGCACCATTTACTAATGAAAATCATAGTTAAAAAAAATAGTTAAAAGAATTCCGCATCAAAGATTTTTAGCATTTTGAATGAATGTTGTTTCTTCGCAAAAATTTTCTAAAAAGTTTCCTGTAAAATGTTCAGTACATGGAATATTTAATATTGGAAGCATCAATACCAGTGCTACAGTGCTCCATATGTCTTTTTTCTAAGATAGAGTAGAACTTTTAGTTTCAAAAGATGATGTGATTTCAGTTGCAGCCACTACACTGGTTTATTTAATCCAAAAAGTTTTTTACTTTTTGGCTTGCTTCACTAAAATCTAGTCCCTCAGCTCTTGGGACTGACCTTCATAAACAGCCTTATCTCTGCAACAGGCCAACCCACGAGCTTGGATGCATTTACTGGAAATCTGTGCAGCTTTGGATGTGACATGAACTTTGCTTTCTAGGCTGATGTTAATGGCAATATAAAAAGAGCTGAATTCTGAATTTCAGCAGATGAAATGAGAGTCCTTTACAGCAACGTTGACTTAATCTCTAGAAGATTTCATGCTGTGCAAGTAAATTGTTAATGAGCCTTAAAATGTCAAGAATTATATAATTTGGGGTGCAGTTTAAAGAGAGGAAAGAAAAAACTCCCTGCTGGAGGAGAGATTTCTTTAACACCCATGGTGAAATCTTAATATTTTGGGTTTCAGAAATATTTTCCCTGTTCAGAAAAATCTCAGATGGGCTTTGGAAAGTATAAGCATACAGTCTGCAAGTGATGACGATAACACAAATCTGCTAAGTCTTAATAGTTAAAATCTCTATTTTCATCTCTTTCCAGAAGATGGTAGCATACTCTTAAAGACTTTTACAGATCTTGACCAGTCTTCTAGAGTGTGAGTGCTAAAACTAAAACTAAACAGAGAGCAATTAAGAAGAAAATAGTTCAAAAAGTTGTACTTATAAAGTTTAAGTTGCAGGTAGAGTCACTTTGGTCTGTGCTTTCACAATTAAATTTGGATCTTGTATTTGCTAGCATCAAAATATTATTGAATAAACAGGTTACAGAAATACTTCATAAAGGGGAGCAGGATATGTTTTTGATTCTGAAGACTATTTTGCTGTACCTGAGAAAAGAACACATTTAAATAAATATGTAATACATTGTCATGCAGAAGGCAAGCACAAGAGGACTACAGGTTTCAAAACCTATCACAATAATGTTAATGCTCTTCTGAAAAGGACTTGCAGGAGCAGAGAAAAGGTAAACAACTGCTATTTAAAACAAATAAACGAGTAAGATATAAAATCAATTAACATTGCTATGTCAAATATGTATTATAAGCATGGAAGTATGTCTGTGACCAAATACTGTCACTGCCCACAGCTGTAATATTTCTGAAAAGGAAATATTTGTTTGATTTACTAAATTTAAGTTCTAAAGAATTCTCATTATACTTACTGTAACTGACTGTAAATTGCAGACTGTTCCTTGCCCTTATTCACCCTTTCAGACTTGTGAAATCAAACCAAATCAAGCCAATCCAAACTGAACCAAGAACAAGCAAAACCAAAAACACACACACAGCCCCCAAATAGTTTCTGATAGTAATTTAAAGTATCACTCTTTGGGTATCTCTACGTTTGATTTAATTATCCATTGTCTGAATCAAGTAAAACCATCCAGTTCAACAGAAAATTTGAGATTTTTTTCTTTGTTTTAGTACTTTTCACCTGTAGTTAACCACTCACAGTCACACCGTGTAGGCCATAAATCAAGATCAAGGAATTCTGCTTTGTATTTTTAACTGTATGGAGGGTTTCATACCTTTCTAGCTTATAACAAGAGCCAAATGATGTTCAGTATTTCTTTCTTTGAAGGCATGCAGGCACTTTAATTAAGTAATGGTCACATTAAGTTTCTAGAAAACTTGAATCTTTCAATAAAGGATTTCTTCAGCCACTGAAACAATTTTCCTCTATTTTCTTAATTGGTGTTCAAACCTTTAAAAGCTTTGAACATGAAAATGTGGAAACTGTATTCCTGGAAAGTATACAGAAAGAAAATACTTCTCTCTTCACATCTATTGATTATATTTTATTATATTAAAGTCCTGAAAAGGACAGCTTTTATGAAGCAGTAACCTGTGCTGCAGAGATTTTATACTTTCTTCTGTGATACTCCCTGGAAGAGACCAGGATACAGTGATGAGTAATGTCAGACACCTTCAATCTTTCCAGGTGTGTAGCTTTCTATTTACAGCTTACAAAGCATTTTGTGGAATGGATGTTGGCAGGAAAGCTGCATCTCTGGATTCAGCTATTCCATCTTCTGCTTCCCACCACTGTGTCAACCTCGTGTCATCTGTGAGCTATTATTAATTACCTATCATTTAGATAATTCATGAGAGTGCTGAATTCTTGGTCAAACGTCTGTCACTCTGAAAGCTCGTTAGGAACTCCTGATTCTGTAGGTGGCAGCACATTGACAGCTTCTGTCTGGGCTCTGACAAATCCTTCTGAAACCTTTTTGTGCACTCTCCTGCGAGCGTTCTGCAAATGTTTTGACAACAATACCATAAATCCACACCAAGGAGTTGCAAGGGTTATTGTCTTGATAAATGGTAATGCCCAAAATGAAGAGAGAACCCTTCAGTCTTGGAAAAGTGTCCATAAAATACTGATCTGAAAATTATCTCTTTCCCATACTAACAAGTCTTAGATCTGGAGTAAAAAATTACAGCTAAGCTTTTTCAAAAAGAAATTAGTCTTCCAGTTAGGGTAGTCAAATTTTACCAAGAATGCTGCTAAACTTTCAACATTTTTCTCTGTATGTCACAAATTTTAACAGATTTTAATTTAAAATACCTAAATTTTAATTAGAATTTGCTTTGGATGTATTGTAATTGCTTTCCCACCATCTGTTGGGACATCTACCATGAATAGTTGCATTGAACCCACACAAAATCCTTGCCACAAAATACAGGCTAAAGGGGATCTTTCTTCTTTAGAAGAACCACAAAAATGAGCTATCCATCTCCCTAACCAAAGCTTCTTCATTGCAACAAACTGCAAATGCAGTAATGTTTGTTTAGAGTGACCCTGTGCGTCATGGTTTGATTGTCTGCATTTTTCCAGATGTGACTTAGCTTTTACATTCCTTCTGATGTAAATTCCTTCAACTAAATGCCTCTGGATGTAGCAAAATATATGTGCAAATTAACCCCAGCCACTAATAGATCTTCTACAGCCCTGGTGGTGTCAATGGATGGTTTAATCCTGTGTTTTTAAAATGTTAAGTCCCTGTAAATGTGGTTTATCTGGAAAGCACCACATTTGTCTAATAAGTGTGTCATCTTACTTTCCAAATACAGGACAGAAATATTTATAGAAGATAAGTGCAATGCTAAAGATCATTGTCATCTCTATTCCGTAACAAACCATTACTGTTGCTAAACTTTAAAAATAGTTTTCCTTTGTCATACATGTGTTCTTCTTTCTCTTTCTATTTCTCTTATTTCCTCCTATTTAGTTTATTTTTAACTCTTTCTCTCTTTCTCTTAAACTCAATTTTCTTTCTTTCTTGTCTCCTTTTCTTCTCAATCTTTTTCTTTCTCTCTTTTCCATCTTCCATTTTTTCTTTCATTTCTTTCCTTCTTCTCTCCCTCTCTTGTCTCACTCTTTCTTCCTTTCTCTCTTTACTTTTCTATATATATATATCAGACCACTCTATTTCCTTCCAGAGCATTTACACATTCTCCTTCCATTTCCAACCACTATATTTACTTTTCCAGTAAATCAAATGAATTTGTTTTCTCTTTTCTCTTAGTTTTTTAATAATGGATTTTCAGCCATGTGAAAAAGCCTTCTTTACTTTTTATATCATATTTTTTTTCAGACTATTCTGTCTTTCTTTGTCTTCAGAATAAAGGACTTACACATTATCAGATAGAGTTCCTTACATTAACAAGATAATGATACCAAGTCCCATGTCAGACATAGCCTTACAAAGTTTAATAACTTCATCTTATATAATGAGGCCTAAAATATTGTTTCCTTATACTGGGACCACTATATTTTGTATTATAAAATTAATATTGACTTTTTTTCAGCTCATTACTGGTGGGTTATTGCTGTCCTTTATTTTTTTTTTCTCTGTAGCAAACTCTCCCTGCTGACCTTCTTAGAGTCTGTTAATTAGGACCAACTCATCTACACACATTGGAGAAGGTGCCATCAGATTTGACCCTTTAATATTTCTTTTGGTTTTTTGGTGGTCTACTACATTAGTATTGTACAATATGAATTATTAGTTCTGAGTCTCTGATTCTATAAGCTTTCCTTTTCTTTTT